>JAPMOR010057169.1:0-16540 GCA_026543865.1 Argiope aurantia
GTTTACTCATTACAAGGATAAAATCTCTCTCTGTACTAGATTTCTCTTAATAAAATAACTCAATGCATTTTTTTTTCATTTAGTGTGTTATTTATATATGATAATGTGCTATTTTTATGTGATTAGTAAGTGTGTGATTAAAAGTTTTTTTAAAAAAATGATGTTATTTTATATTTAATTCCTTTAAGAAAATAACGAATAATATTGTTATATGCATTTATTAATTAGATGTGCACAAATTTTGAAAGGAAGCACTACGTTTAAATTTAAATTTTCAGTGAGTTGTAAAAACATTATACTTGAGAATACCTTTAGTTCTGTTTATTTATAATTATAAGTTTAAAAATACTAATAAATTTTCAAATAATGCATGATAATATTCATATGCTGTAAAGTTAATAGGTTATATTTTATATAAAAAAGAAAACATTCAAATTTTTTTATAAAGTAATTTATTTGACAAGAGTTTATTTGCTATTCTACACAGAGTTACTTTTTAAGTAATATGTGCTTCCAAAGAAAGAAGTTAAGTTTTTAATATCTAATAAGATATTTAAAAAAAATTTAATTCGAATTTTAAAGTTTTTTTTTTATAAATTTCGGGGCGTGCTGTCTCACAAAAACCATTTTAATATCAAATAAAAAAATAAAATTTTCAGTGTTATTTCTTTTATTTTAATGCAATTTTTCTATAAGTTTTTTTCAAAATATTTTAAGTATATCTTGCAACAGGAAATTTCATTGCTTTGGTTACTTCTGTTGATGAATGCTGTGATTATATTAAATATCATTTTGTATGAGAGTTATTTTTACTATACAATTCAGAGTAAATCTCCAATATAAAACAAATATAGGCATATCAAGCTTAAAGTATTATTATGCTGCAATATTCTGAAAAAAAGGTAACGGTTCTAATCTTTTTTTAATTTTTTTAAACATTTCAACCAATTTTTTGATATATGTTTTGATTATAAAGTCTATATAATAAAATATTTAAAAAATGAAAATTTTATATATGAATATGATATAATACGATACGATAGATAGATATTCTTATTTATCTCCATAAACAATTAAAAAATAAAGTTCAACAATTGAAAATATTTCTCTATAAATTTACTTGAAAAAATGTGTTTCAGTTTGATTTTATTAAATAAACTATCTAGAAATAAATTTTTTGGAAAAAATAAAGAATAACAAAAAAAAGATATTAATTCTTGGAATTACAAGCAACACATTGTGTCGATTGCATTTTGTAAGATAAATGTTTGTTTACAATTTCCTAATATTCAAAGTTTTGAAAATGTTGTCAACTTTTTCTACTAGATGGCACTGTCATCCAATAACAGACCTTCAAGTTTCGGTGGGCCGGCTCTCAATCTGTCACATCCTACTTTCCCGTCATTCAACAGTCTCTGCTTAGCCAATGACAAATCGTCTTATGAACAGTTGGCTTTCAGTGAAGTATTACTTATGCTTTGTTTATTTAAATTCGTCTTTGTATTAGTGCTCGCGACTCTTCGGAAAACGCGATATTTCAATCTCATTTTATATTAAATAGTAGTAATGCAAAAAATAAATATTGAATTCATTCACTGTGCTGATGAATGAAAGCTGCAATCAGAGTATTATATAGCGGAAGAACAGGACAATTCTTCATTTTCACTATTCTTTATTCTTGTAGTTTCGCAAAGGTGAAATGATAAATGACGTTAGTAGCGCCATCTAGGGAAGGCCTTGAAAACTATGGAGTTTAATAAAGATATAAACAAGGAGATTTCGAGCTGATATTCTTTTAGTATATCTTTTTAAATAAATAAATAAATCTCTCTTTATATATTTACATTTTTGCCGTTATTTTTTCTTCAAGTTTCTGAATTTTCTAATTTAAATTTCAAAGAGCGGTAAATATGTTTTCTACAAAAACATGCATTCATACAGAATAAAAGTAAATTAAATGGCACTTTAATTATACAAAATAAAGTGCCATAAATTTGCTGAAGGTCAAATCTTTCTCTCGTAAAATACATTTTAGATTTATGAATGAGATAATCTGAAATTTTATAAATTTAAAATAATCACTAATTAAGTTAAAATATATTCTGAAGAGTTATATTTTAAATAGAATGCATGCAGGAGCTATTTGCTGCGTTAAAACTCAATAAAAGTACCAAAAGTAATTTAAACTTAATTTTATCAATCACTGATATCATACCTTTTGTTATACGCATAGAAATATTTCTTTATTAACTATTTATTTCTTCAAATTGATATTTTATAACAGCAAGATTTGTTTGGATTTGAATAAGTGTAATGTAATCCATGCCCATTACTAAATTTTAAAATTATTATTTTAAACCAACTTGATCTCTATAAAAATGTCAGTTTATTCGATAGCAAATACCTCTTTTTCGCTTTCCTATACGATTGCTTTCATTTCACATAAACATTTTTAAAAATGCATTTTTAAAAGCAAATTTATTTAAAATAGGTTCTTTTCCTGGAAGGAAAATAAAATGTTTTATTCTTTCCAAAATATCTGTATTAGATTGTCACTAAGTCATAAATATAAATATTTTTAGATTAATTCAACCTTCTAACTGTAAACAAATAATTGTATAACAAGTGTTAGGAATTTTGAGGCCTATTTATGTTGCTTTGTGGCCAATTCTAAAATAAATAAAATTGTTTCGAAGTACTAGTAGGTCTAGTAGCAAACCTAGACCTTCTGTTACTAGATCTACTGAAAGGTCAATATGATATTTTTAGATAAAAATGGTCTGATATGTAATGAAAATCAATAATAAGCAACACCTAGAAATTTTTTTAGATAAACCAAGCATTAGCATTTTTTTTAAATCTTAAAAAGCCAGATTTACAATTATATTTACCAAAATAGTACTTACAGAGGCACAAGTCAACTTTATTTATGATAATATCTTTTTGAAACGTGAGAGTAAAACGTTAATTTTTGTTTAAATTCATTTATTTTTGTATTTCTTAGAGGTACTATAATATATAATACTAAAATTTTATCATTTATTCTCAGTGTTATAATAATCTTAATTATAATTTTAAAATATAATGATTCAAGAAAAAACATAAGTGATTTTAAGCATCCTTGTATATAAATTATAATTTTTTCTTTCTTCATACATTATGTACAGATTTCAAATACTTTTAAGTCATTCATATTGTGAATAATAGAATTTTGCTTTATAATTACATAAAATATAATTATATAACTTCATAAAATATAAAAATATAATTTCTAATATTCTTGTTGCTAAATTTCTTGAACCATTTTGTCAAAATTCTGAGAAAATAACACTATTTTATTTTTATTTCAAATTAAACGTCTGTCCATCCAATTTTTTTTAGTTGATTAATGTTCAAAAAATGTATATTCTAAAGTTATGCCAGTCCGAATGTCGGCACAGTCTATATGCATAATACTTGTTTTAATATTTTGTTTTGCTATAAATATATTATTTCGATTCCTCAGATTATTGACCACTGGGTTAAACCAATAAGTACCCAAGAGATAGGCCCTAGATTATATGGAGCTGATTGCCACGAAAACAATAGGAAATTCTTAAAATTTATGCATTGAAAGCTTCAGAGGAAAAATGCTAGGACAACAAGGGAAGGAATTGTGAGAAAAGCCGAGGCCTGCCCGAATCTGTGATACTAGAGAAGTAAGTCAATGCATTGTTTATGTTTTAATACAAATTCATTAAAAAAATCTAGTTGTTTCAAATTGTTTCATTAAAATACCAGAAAGTACATTAAATTGGATTTCACTTAGTCTTTCAGATAAGGTAAATGAATTTTTAAAGCAAGAAGGAGAAAAAAATAACTGATACCAATGTGTGCCAAGCACATATATTTACAGTAAAATCGTCTTTACTATAATAATTTTTATAATCATCTTTACCATAAAGATAATTTTAAAATTTACTAAAAATATTATCTAAAAATCGTACTCTGTTTGAAGCATTTGGTCATATAAAGTTAATGAATCCCGTACTGTAAAAAATACTACAAATTTATATTCATATTATCATAATAATTCTGTCAAATGGGGATACAAAATGTTTGAATGTTTCTTTCTAAATTTATTAGATTTTGGATACATAAAATTTTTTAAAAAAGATTTTATTTTCTTTCATTTAAGGATGATTATACTTCATTAATTTCTTTTTCGTAGTATTAATTACGATGGAGATATGAATGAAAATACTTTTTATGAATCTTTGAATGCACAGTTCTTAGGTTTTAAAGCTGTCGGGTGCTGAGTTTTCATTGTGATGACAACAATGTAAGAAATATCGATCTCTGATACTAAAGTAAATTAATCAACGGTTTATGCTAGACTTAAGATTATTAAATTTGGCCTGAATATACTTAAAAAGATTAGAATGCGCACTTTAAAACGATCTTATGTTAAAATTTTTAATTAATTATAATTTGATAAAAAAAAAAGAAATGTGTAGTTTTTTTCACCATAACACCCTAAAATATAGCAACATTTTGGCACATTTCTTCGATAATTTGAGGAAATCGCCCAAAAATACTTTCTATGCCATCTTAAAATTGAAAAGCAATCTCTTTATTGACTTCAGTTTAGCAGTCATTGAATTTTTCCCTAATTTTATTATGCTTTAAAATATTTTTATGCATATTTTATAATACTTTAAAAAATTGGAATAGAATATTGCAATATTCAATCGAATTCAAATTGCTTTCAATATTTATAAAAACACTTAGTTGCAAGTTTAATTTATAAAAAAAAATCAAATCCCCTTCCATTGTTGAAAACTAAGAACATATTCCAATAGATATTATTTTCTTTATTTATTTCATTTTTCATTAAGTCCAATAAAAAGTGCAACACGAAATATATTTTAGTAAACTCAAAGACAACTTTCGCTAATTTACTATTATTTTTATTAGTATGTTTTAATACATCTTATTTGATAATGGATGTAAAGCGTGCTACTGTATTTCAGTGTTATTATATTTCCATTATGTACACAATAAATAAAACAAGTGTAAAGTTACAAAAATTATAGGTTAAATGTTTATCACAGCTTGAAGTATAAAATTACTCTGTTAAATAAATTTGAATATCATATTATGTATCAGAGACTCAACTGCAATTAAGCAAAATAAGTATTCCGAACTTGGAGAATCAGGAGGTTTGTTTTAAATATGCCTGAGATGTTGCAAAGTGAGAAATTTTTATACGACTAAAGATGTTATTTAGATACTTTATAAGACTAAATGCTAAAATTTTCTTAAATATATTTTCCTTCTTTAATTATTATCTAGTAAAATTTTCAGTTGTTCTTTTTATTTCTCTCTAACTCATCTTTTATAAGTAAAATTTCTTTAAGATACCATGTGATTATGTTAAAGAATTTATAAACTATGAGTTTAAAACATTATCCCCATATTTATTTCTCATTCAAATTTTGAAACCATTTTCCAGATATTCAAATTCCTTTTGGAATTAAACATGAAATTTATACTATTTTAAATAATCATTCTATCAAAACTTTCATATTTTATGGCATGCTGGATTCGAGTATCGAGTTAGGAGATTTTTTTTTAGCTTCAGTTCGTTACTAATCTGAAACAGCATTTACTATAAAGATAAAAATCTCTTATCGTATCCTATATCCTTGCGTATCCTATATCCTTTATGAACTGAAATACTTATAAATACTTTAGATAAAATGCATAGTTAAATAAATTTTTCAAGAGATAAAGATCAACATTTTTTTTCCCTTAAAAAAACTTTTATTTAATTTCACTTCAGTTTGGAAGACATATTTAGATAGTTTTAAGTGATTTTTTTTTTTAATTTTATGATATCATCAAATGACTCATTCGAGGAAATTAAAAATTTTACAAATCTCTTATTCTCGTATGGATAGAGCTGTAGTAAATGAAGTCCAATTCAAATTGTTCCAATTCTGTATTCATATTGGGAGGGATTAAATTAGCATAATATTAACATTTTAAATCAGTGAGCATTGCTCTTCGTTATTGATTCAATAACAATTTTTACTGAAATCGCTTACAATAATAATGTCTCTTAAAACTCGGTTTACTTCCTAGTGTAGGACTTCATAATTTTTATTTTATTTTGTAACTCAATAGGGAGCGGGCGGGGGAACTAACTCTTCATGATTACATTCATGTTAGGAAAATTTCCTCACTTCCTCATTCACGAATTCTTTCCTCGTAAAGAGGGAAATAAAATAATACAGGATTTCTCAAATTATAGTACATGCATCACTCATGATACGTAAAATTATTTTTTCGTACAGTTTCTACCCAAAAACTAATGTAAATGTAAAATTACGTCCCCTTTAACACATTTTGTTTTAATCTGCGTTTTTCACATAGATCTGTTATTTTTTCTGTATCTGGTGGATGTTTTAATCTCTTCAGCGTCCTAATCTATGCATTATACTGGCATCGAACTATCTTTTTCAAATTTATAAGTCGCAATTATGTCATTCTAAGATGTTATAATTCGATATAAAACACAATCCAAATATTAATAGATAATTGAATCAGTGAATTCCTAAAACCGAAGGTATTATGTCACAAAATTATGAGAAAAGCAAAATAGTTAAAGAATTAAAGCTTATACTGCTAAATTTTTGATTAAAAATTGAAATGAATATATTTCCGTATAAAATAGTAAAACTGTAAAGTCCTTCAGCAAATCATATGCAAAATTATCCTTACAAATATAGGAGTTATTCAGACACCACTAACAAAAAAACAAAAAAAAAACCCTCTTGGTTGAATTACTAACTTTGTATACATACATATTTTCTTGGGTATGTAATTTTGATTTCAATTTTTAAAAAATCATATCTTGGCTTATAGGAGAAAACTGGCGTTGCTATGTTGTTTAGTTTAATTTAATTATATTAACATCCCATTTGGAAGCTACACAAGGGATGTTTTGGGACGAACGTCACTAATTTGAGCCTCTGTCAGATGACGAGGACATCAGGTGAGCTTACATTTCTCTTCCCAAGCTTTAACAAACGGGACGCTACTGTGCAGTAAAAATGCTTTTATTTGAAAAAATCTGATTTTTTTTTCTGCAGTTGTACTATTGTTAAAATTAGTAATTGTTTTTTGTTTACAAATACAGTTGCAATTTCTTCAGCTCTCTTTATTTCAGTTATCTTGTTAATTCAACCCAATTTTTATACAACGCATAATTATCCGCAAAAGATATCTGATAGTAAAAGGAAACTGGTGCAAGCCTATCACCTTTTGTAGTTGTATGAGAATAGGAGGAGTATTGTTATCTCTCTGGAAAAGAGTTTGATAAACAACGCACAATCTGTAAATAGTTTCATTGTCCATAATTTATAGTTTAATGAAGCATTAATTCATGCACTCATCATGAACAGACAAATGCTTCCAGTTTTATGCAAATTACTAATCCTACAGAGCTATCGATCAATATGTATATATATATATATATCTTTTAAAACCTAAATATTATTCACGGAAAAGAATTCACATACAAAATTTGGTTCGATCAGGATAATGATGTTTGTCGAAAAGATGTCTAAATTCTCCCGTTTGTATTCAGATCATCCAGTATTTGCGAAAAGGAATTTTTACTTATACTATAAATTACATATATTTAAGAATTTCAATTTATCCGCCTTTCAAAAAATTATTTTTTTCTGATCTCTCGAACTCACTCCTGAGTTACGAGGCCTCTTATTTTCCCCACGCTGTCATTCCACGTGCTGAAATCAAAAATATTTTCTCTGCGAAGTTTCTTTTTAAAACTATCTAAATTCAAAATTATTTCTCGCGGTTTTTCCTTTTCATGCTTTCTACCTTCCTGTTCGAACTATGCCAAAGCTGGCCATTGTTCAGACAAGATCTTTCAAGCACATCTTAATAAATGAAGCCTTTTCTTAATCGTAAAAAAGGAATGAAAATGCGATTTCCTATTAACACGTCTGTTTATATTGCCAAGAAAACATGTTCATATATATATAATGTCCTACACACACACACACACAAACACGCGCGCGTGCGTGTGTGTGCGTGTGACACTGTAGCAAATTGAATTTAACTTAAATGAATACAGATGTAGTCAGATAAATTGATTTTTAGATAAACTCCCATTCATCAAATTAATGCATATCAATAATATCTTCAGTTTTTAATCTTAATATTTTTGTTATATATAATTGCATACTATATGTTATAATATATAGCATATTCATTTTTTTAACATAAAAATCTCATTAAAAATATAATTGGATGATTTAAATTTTAAATGTTTTATGAAATTAAATAATAAATGCATTATTAAATAATGCATTAATTATTTAATGGCACATCGTAAAAACAGAGAAATGCTTTTATGATGACACGCACATTTATTTTTAATTCTAATTTGTGAATTTTAAAGGTTTGTGAATCCCTGCAATAAGAAAATATAAAATTAACAATTATATGGAATTCCTTGGACTTTTTGTAAATGATTTTAACTGTTGTAAAATATTTTTTAATTTAAAATTTATGCAGGTTACATAATAACAATGTCACACTCTACAAAATAAATAAAATCGAAGAATAAGCTTTAAAAAACCGCAATTTATTCTTCTATTTAGCTTATATTCTTTTATGCAACTTATTCTTGTATATAAACATATATTTGGTTAAAATTTTCGATATATCGACGAATCTAAACACTGTCAGAAATTTTTTAATATAGCTCAAAAGAAAATTAATTTAAGGAAGGCGTTATAATTTGATACATGTAAAAAAAAAAAAAAAAAAACATAGTTAGCACATGTATTTAGAAAATTTTAATTACATGTATCAAATCAAATTAATTTTTTAACTACAGTATCAAAAAATGATAGAAATACACATTTTTTATGATTCAGAGACTACAAAATTAATAATCATACCTGTGATCTAAATGCCTTATTTTATATGTTCTTTTATTATTATTATTAGTTTTGAGCTGTAATAGAGAGGGATGTAATCTAATTAGAAAATAGGTTGGCTCTTGCGTGAATCACAGACGAGTCATGAAACAAAAAATACATCAATATAAGAGATCCTACGTCGCTTATATTTGCACCTAAACTGCGTAAAAGTCATAAATAGCTATGCAATGCTAAATAATTTTTAAACACTGTTAACATACGCTGAAACATTGCAAAAATATTAATAAAAAATAGGAATTTTCAGTGTTTACGAGATCTAAATTAATAGTTGCGTCGCTATTTGTCCTGTTTATGCAGATTAAGGTACAAAACACATACTTGATTATATTGCGCGTAATGAATTTAACCCTTTGCACTCGGAAAAGTAATTCGATGCATAATCTTGTTTGTTGCTTCAAAAAATAAATATACATATATAATTATTTTAAATTGAATTTCCCCGAAAATGAATTCTTCATTCTCTTACCACTATGTCGGTATTTTCAATAATGAAAGTTAATAAATAAATAAATAAAATGTTAAAATGATGCACCTTGAATGGTACCATGGAGGAGACATCCGAGTTCAAAATGTTAAAACATTGATTACCATGAAAAAAGATTGATAGAATGAATTTTCCATTTTTTCAATATTCCCATAGCTAGTGTAAGCAGGAGCTAAATGGCAAAAGAATAAAGTCCAGTTATTCTGTTTCCAAACTATAAAATTTAGAACTCTAATGTATTTGAACTTTCACAAGAACTAAAACCTTAACCTGAATTGGAGGATGAATAGATCTTATTTATCGTCAAGAGCCATAATTTAAAAAGACACGCCTTAAAACAATAAAGTAAATCTTATCCCTGATTATTAAAATAATTTTCTGTCTACAATAACTCCAGCAAACTCAGTACAACAGCTCAGAAACGGAACAATTAACCTCACAACTTAACAAACGACTACACGTCCTTAATCCGCACTTAAAATTACCCATAAATCTTCACTCGAAACACTTTTCGCAGCCCTTCCTTATTAAATAACGCAAACTTTATAACGTTCCAATCTGAACCTCGCAGCGCCAACAGATCTCCATACATCATTCGTACTGGAAGGTAAGTTAACAAACGACGTCGAGGTGATGAAAAGTCAGGAAATTTCGAACACGACTTGACACCGATGTTTCATTCGAGGCTCGCATCGGCCATTTATCATGGCGCGGAGTGTATCAACGAATGGATTCGAACGGGGCCTTTTTGGAACAAAGAATATCGATTAGCATATTGTGAAATGCTTTCTTTTCTTCACTTTTCCAGTGACGAGGATGAACGCCCCGTTGCTATGGGAACGAAACTTGTCTTCGGGGGATTGGGCCGTCTTTTACATACGGTCCCGGCTTTTAGCACTCTTCCGCTGCTGAAAGATGCTGCTGTTTTATTAAGGGAAGAAAGGCTTTTAGCTGGAGAGAAAAGATTTCTCGTAGTAATTTCTTGGAAGTACTTTTTTTGTTTGTTTGCGTTTGTTATGTTTTTAGGAGTAACACTCTTTATTGATATTATTAAATGCAATATCATTCAGTCTTTGAATCGTTCGATGAAAAATGATTTGAAGACGAATCAGGTGGAAAGCTTTTCAGATAAGAATGCCAGTGGAATTAGAAGTTGTTATTTTGGAGAAATAAATGCAAAGGAATGCCAGTTATGACATTTGATCAAGGTAACAACGTTAATGCGTCGAAAAAAATGAGAAAGAAAAAAAAAATTGAAGGAGATGAAAAAGCTGTTCACAGAATTAATCAGAAAAAGCACAGTTTTACTAGCTGTTTTCATTTGAGCTTTGTGAGACAGTACTTCATAACCATTTAGCCTTGAAATTTGAATTTTTGTATCTAATTGTCCTAGCCATTTGACGGTTTTTGTACATTTGTGACATTGTTGTCTTCAGTTTGTGACTTAATGGAAACATGATTCTGTTTCTTATGAAGGCATCTTATAAATAGTTTATTGGGATTATCTACTTTGAAATTTTAGATAATTTCCTTTGTGGATTTTACTCTACCTTGAGGTCCAGTTAAAAATCATAAAATTGAATATCAACCAATTTTGCTTAATCGCTTCTAAATTTGGAAATAGAAAGCTAGAATCCGCAGGTTTATTTAAATATTTACTCGCTTATTCCCTATGAGTGATGTCATTATCTACAGAGAAATTTTAAATAATTCTCTTTAAGGGTTTCGTTCTATCTTGAGATGAGGTTAAAAATCACTACAATGAGTATCAACCAGTTTCGCTTACTCGCTTCTAATTCTAAAAACGAAGAGCTTGAATCCACAGGTCTGTCGACTTTCTACTCGATCATGCTTTATGAGCGATGTCTTAAATTTGACCTTTGCATTTAATTAATTAATCTAGCCATGAGCATCATAATCACTGCTATGCTTTCAAATCAGTTTATTTAATAGCTGTTAACATAATCCATCAAGGACTTGTTGGTATTACTGATCCTCTACTTTATTGGGGAGCTTGTCCTGCCTTTTCTTGTGCTAATTGCATATTATTAATACTTGCTACGACTTGTAGCGATGTCTTATTTGCTCTTTGCATTTAATTAATTAATCTGTCCAAAAGCATCACAAGCATTGTTATGCTTTCGAATTAAGTCGTTTAACAGCTGCTATAGAATCCACCAAAGACTGATACTAAATCTATAATATATCCTCTACTTGTTGAGGAGCTTGTTACTACATTTCTTCTGTTATTTATAGATTATTTACACCTGTTCCATTAATAACCATTTTTTTCAGGAGAGATAAAAAACCCCATCTCGTGAGGAATGAAGTATCTATAGCCCTGATTGAGTATAAACCAAAGCGCGCGTTGACAATGCATCTAGCACAACTACTAATATGTGTTCAAGTTAATACGGTACTCAATGAATTTTGAAATTGTGAGCAATATTAAAGTACCTGCATGAAAATACTAATTTTAGCATGTTATATTTTACTTTGATAGCAACAAGGCTTAATCTTTTCTTAATTTGGCTTCAGCAAACAGTTTTATTATTTATTTATTACATGTTTTTCATCCTTTATACTATTTCGTGTCTCGTACAATTATGGTCGTAAATTAGCTGATAAAACAGCAATAAGTCTGTTACTAATATTTCAAATTATCCTGCTCCTTTCAACGATATCAAAAAGTTGTTGTTTCTAATGGCAACAACTTTTAACAAGCTCATTGACTTTAGAAGTTGGTGATTTTAAGCCAAGGGTGCGTCTCTTGTTTTTCAGTAGTGCCATCTAGGTCCAAGAGTACGACTTAGCTACAAACACGTCATAACCCTTTTTACGGGGCGGACTTCATTCATACATTTCTTTCACTCATCCACAGATCGTAATTTAGACCTGAATCAGAGAACGATCACCCCTGATACAGTGCCCTCAGTAGTATTACTAGCGACATGGAGGATTTTGTGACGACGACAGAGCCACCACAAACATGGAGAGTCTGTGGCTGGCGGGATTCGAACTCTCAACCCAAGGGATACATTTCTTTGCCCAATGCCCTACCAACTAGGCTATCCCGGCCAAGATATCAAAAAGAAACGACTGAAATGCGTTGGAAATATTTATTCTACGCATAAAATTATACGTTTTTGATGCATTTAAGCTATTCTTCATACAAATTCCTAAACTCAATGAGACCTTGAAAATGCAATATATGTTGTATAGTTTGCAAATAGCCTTTAAGGGCTTTACACACTCTAATGGAATGTTCACATTTCAGTCTTCAGTGTGCTCATTGCTTTCAATCTTCTAGTATATCTCAGAGCATACTGACGAATTTTCCTTGTCACAGCAAAAAGGAAACATGATTTTTCTTTCAGCTAACATGAGAGTGCTCGCTCTCCATTTTCAGAAACAGGTTTCTAAGAGATGAAACATGCCTTTTCTTTTGTTGTGTCAAAAAAAAAAAAAAATTGCCCATGTGCCAACATACTTCATTAAGTTCTTCATGTCTCAACTTCTTTAATACTGATCCCTCACTCCCCCTTCTATGTAATATGAAAGTTTAAACATGTTTTAATATCGTACTTTTATTACGGAAATTAAATTTTCATTACTTATATAATTTGTAAAGTTAGGCTTTAAAATTTTTGCATTAGTTTAACGTACAATTTTTGATTTGGTGCATATGTCTGATTTTGAAGCAATAAAACCTTTCACCAATTCACTTCTACAACTGAAAGATTGGCATATTGAGAAATACTGTTGTAAGAGAACAAATTTTTAGCACCATCAGTATAATGAAAGACATAAAATGTAAAAACGTTTATGAAATATTTTGTATTATATTCATTGAATTAATAAAAGATCCTGTTAATGAGATATGAGGACAAGAATTTTTTTTATTGGGTGAATTTTACAAAACAAATATGATAATTAATGTTTTGAATAAAATAAATTATCATAATAAAAGGCAGTATACATTTTGATGTTAGATATAAATCGAAAACTGAGTAATGCTCATATATTTGACACGGAAAATGATAATAATTATCTGTCATACAAGGTGGTATTGTAAAAAGTACAATAGTACAATAGTAATTCAGTATTAATTGGTATAACTTCTGTTCAGAAAGTTGTATTTATATATTTGGCAGAATCTGAATTATTAAAAGTATGTGAAAATTAAAGCACAGCAAAAAAAGTGTCATTTCTGTATTTAAAAATATGATTGATACTCTCAAATAAAATAGAATAAAATAACCAGGGAAGATTATTTTGTAACGTGAAAACATGGATATAAGTTTTGGAAATTGCAATTGATAATGTGTAGAGCTATATGTCTCTTATAGCTGAGTAGAATTTTTTTTAATCGATAAAAACTGGTTGTAGGTGATTTTAAAAGAGCTAAAAAATTATAACAGAGAGTATTTGCAACGATTACAAGGTAATACAATGTTTAATAATTAAAAATTCTTGAATTTTTTTAAGAAAAATGCCATTAAAATAAAATGGAGCAGAAAATCATTAAGACAATTTACGGAATAGTTTGTAAAATTCTAATTATTTCTACCATTTATTTGCTTATTTTCAATTTTTTTAATAATATATTGCTCTTTATTTTTTCAAACTTCAAATTATCCGCATATGAAATCTTATGCTAATTGCTTGTAAAACAGTTCATTGGAAGAACGATTTTATGTAATGAAGTAATCTGCATTAAAATTCTTAGAATGCTTCCAGTATTAGGTTGATTTGAAATCATATATATGTAAAAGATGAATCTCAAGAATAAAGAGATCTTCGAAAGTAGTTTCTTTTTCTTTTTTTTCTTATGTTTCGAAATGTCATGAAAAGCTGACATTTCATTCAACAAAGGCCTCCGACTTTGGCAGCGCCATACGACAAAAGATGCCTCCTCTTTCTTTCAAAGCATTTCTCTCGCCCTCCCCCCTTTTAGTCCGAGTCAGATTAAGAGGAGACAAGCAGAACTCAAAATAAGTGATCCATCAACCTCGTAGCTGTAGCTGTAACTGCAGGCTTTATTTGTTCCACAAAGCAAGGACCTTTCAATCTCGAGGTGGATTCTTCGCAAGTTTGCAACCTGCGAGTAATCTGTTTACAAACCAACACAGAACTCAGCAGGATATGTGAACGTGGGGGAAAAGAAAAAGGGAGGGATTGTGATAGTTATATTTCTGTATCTGTTCTGTGCTCAACCGATTCACAGAAATCAGTATAGTCAAAAATTGGGAGGAATTTCCCCAGTAGCTAAATCGAAATGTAGGATAAGAGTTGAGACTCTGTAAAACCAGCGAGAGAGGACTTCCCAAAACTTTCTCGCATGATCTCTAATAAATTTGTCATGCCAGAGAACGCTTTACATGGCACGAGCATACAATAGTTACGAAATATTAACTCTTGGCGTAAATTTGGCATTTTTACTGAATCTGTCGTCTTTGGCGATTAATCCCTGGTATGCCGTTAATAGAATTCGAAGATCGAATTTGTGTTTTAGATGTGTTCTTCTCAACCGATTGTAACAAAAATTTGACACAAATCTGCACTTGTAGTCACAAATTCTAATACCAAATTTGGTATATTTATGTCATAGCATTTTTGAATTAATGTTTTTACTTATTTCTGAAAGTACAGACAGAGAGTTAATTCGTAGTTGGAACTGGCTTAAAATTTGACAGATATCTACACTATAGATGTTAAATATGTGTTACGAATTTTTATCTCTCTAGCTCTCCTTATTTTGTAATTATCGTGTATTCGAACAGCCGGACTTTTTCTGGGCAGAGTTTCTCAAAATTTGACAGAAATCTACAAATTTGATATAAAGACCGTATACCGAAATTCAATCATCTAGCTCAGATCGTTTGTGAGCTTTCTTTGTCACAGACAGGCGGATGTTTTCTGAAAATGTGTTTTACAAACTCAGGAAGGTCTAAAACTATGAGATTTGTCAAAACCTCGAGTTCGAACTTTTTACTGATCACTGTACTTTCTCTATACTATGCATACTATAAAATAAAAGTGTAAATATATTAGCTCCAGCTGAAGTGTTCTCCCAACAACTCAAAAGTTACTAGAGATTTGGAGAATCCATGACAACAGGTGATAATGGATCCCCCTTTTACATGTTTCTCCCAACCTTGATAATTTTTTTTTTATTTTCTCGTATATGAAGAGAAGATAAAATAGTTGCCCCCCCCCCTTTTCCAAAAAAAAATAATAATAAATAAATAAATAAAAGAAAAAAAAAGAAAGAATAATTTGATATCGAAATTTTGACGCTTTTTCACGTTTCAGATCTTCCTGAATTCGAAAAATACATTTATGGAATTCTGTCCATCTGTCTATCTACTGAACATCTGAACTCAAAAATGTTTCGAGCTATGTAGATAAAATTTGGTTTATGGTCTTTATTAACTAATTTGTATATTTCAGTCAAAGTTTGAAAGAAATTCATTCAGAAGAAGTCTATCTTTTCACTATCCGATCATGATAATTACGAAACGTAAATAACTAGATAAATAAAATTTGGTACACATGTTTAGTATTTAAGATGCAGACCCATTTCAGATTTGAAACCAGATCTGTATAAGAGGTAACAGTCTCTCGGCTTGCACTTTCGCATGCATGTAAACACAATGACTTAAATAAATGAAATTTGATATGAGAACTTGTGATTGCAATTGTAGTTCTATGTCAAGTTTTGATTTCAATAGGTTTGTAAAAACTCGTCCAAAATGCAACTTCGATTCTCGGGTACTTGATACTCGCATAGTCTTCTAGTTCGAACACTATCACATAGTATTCGGGTACTATGTGATAGTGTTTTACCGCGTGTCTTAAACATTTTTATTTTCATTTATAAGCTTAACATGACTGTTCTAAAGGACAACAATGAATGTTTGGAAATATTTTCTGAAATGATTTTTGTTAAACTTTTATAGAAAAATTAGATCAAAACTGGAAACATGGGAAAATACCAAGATGGCTGTTGTATGAATACTCATGCCATTGAAAA
>JAPMOR010057169.1:16550-28687 GCA_026543865.1 Argiope aurantia
AATCCAAAATACTCAATATAGATTATTTTTGTATATATTTTATTGTGAGCGGGGGGCACAATGAAATTTATGATTGAAAATTGGGCCGCAAATACTGAAAGGTTGAGAATAAGTAAACATTACCTACTAAAATTCTTTTTTGTAGATTATTTTTGTTCAGATATACATATACACGAATTACAAACAATCTATTAGCAAATTATTTTTTCTATAATTGAAGAATGATTCTTTAAAAATGCTCTTTTATTAGAAAAATTTTCCGAATTTGCGAGTTAATGTCCTCAGAACACATGCAATAAGTCCTTCCCCTCTCTTTCTTCTTAACTTCCACTCGGCGACAACTACAGTCATGCAGCTTAGTGATGTGTCAATGCTTTGGAGTGGCTGTACTTTCTCGCACCACCTAGGGGCAAAATTCAGAATCGGCGCTTTTTTTTTTTTTTTTTTTCGAAACCGGTTCGAACGGCGGACTCTAAAATTCTGACTTTACAAACTTGTCTTCAGACACATTTAATGTTCCTTCTGAAAATACTTTCTATTAACTACAATATATAACATCCCAGAATTGAAGTAACCACGGGATTTCTGGAAAATTTCCATAAAAAAAAATATTGCGACAAAATTAATATATTTTGTACATCTTCTTCTTAACATTAATGTGCTCATGTTTTTGTACTAAACCAAAAGTGCTCTTACATTTATAAAGATTATTTTCCTATATCTTGCATCAATTTCGAGATAGGAACACTAGCTCTGAATTTTGCTTCTAAGTGGCTCTGCAAGTCGTCTCATTTCTTTAAGAATAGCCACTTCACGATATTTAGAAGTCATTTTAAGTCTATAGCTGTAGTCGTTCTGAAGCCATGAGAGGTTCCAAAAGCATCAGCTATCCCCCTAATGCTATAATTTTGGTAAATATTCGGCAAATTTTCGGTTACTGTAAAACGCCCTGAGCGTAGTTCCAACCTATTTTCGCTTTTGTAGTTTATTGTTATTTGCTCCGTCAAAGAGGAATTACTAAAAAAAAATACATACTGGTTTTTATTAAGATGATTTTCTTTTCACAAAGAATCAAATCTTGATTATGTATTTTATGCTGCAAGACATAAGAAATCTAAATATTTTTAAATGGTTGTTAAATAGCTTTGCAACCGGTATATTTTATTTTATTTATTATATCGTATGTGACAACAGACGGCGTTACGCCGGAATAAGCTCCATTAACAATGATTACCAAGTTAGAATTTCGAGGGTGAAGGAGCGTTCCTTCCCTAAAAGACGTACTGATATAATAGATATGAAAATAGAAAAATAATTATAGAAAAAAAAAGTCAAGCAGCACTATATGGCTTAAAAGCAGCACTACATGGCACAAAAACAGCGATATATGGCCCATAAACAGAATTACATGGCACAAAAACAGCACTGCATAGCACACAAGCAGCACTGCACGGTACACAAAGCATTAAATTTTTAATAAAACAGATGTATTCAACAATCATACAACAAGGTAACTTTTACTAATCTGATTATTTATAAAACATCGATTAATATTGTTGATGGGAGAAAAATGATATGTATTTGGTTTGTTTCGAGGTAAATAGTATGGAAGACGGGTACTCTTTAATAAGAAATTAAAAGAAATGGTATTAATGGAAGAAGCCAGTTAAGTTTAATTTGATCATTCATAGTTTTTAACCCGTTTGCTGCCATGACTCCTGCCTGATATTCACATCATTGATCTAGGGCCGCGGTGGACAAGTGCGAAGTCTCAACCTCGGGACCAGGGGACTCCGAAACTCAATTCCACTGCGGATATAGCACACATTAAATCTGACATCGTGGAACAAATATTTTCGAGCAGATGTGAAGTGGAATTTTGGAGAAAAGAATGCTATTTCAGGTATCATCCTCTTTATCTGGTTGGTGTTTAAATAATGAGATCTCCCCCAAAATTTCTCATCTATTGCTTTAGAGCGATACTTTAATATAAATAAATTAAATAGATCATATATTTCGTTATTCTTCTTCTTTATTCTGTAGTGACTAGATAACAAAGAAAGAGTCATTTAATTGGATACATGTTCGCTATAATCTGATAGATGCGAATCACGGCCTAGTCAAGCGGTAAAGAACATGAAAAACTTACAACGATGAATTACTTATGTTTTAAAATTATTCATCATAGAATTAACAACAACAACAAAAAAACCGATGTAAACAATAAAATCACCAATCTTATATTATTTCACCAATTCGAGATATTGATTTACAATTGCGTTCAACTGGATGAAATTTCTTAATTATGTTTACCATGTAGAACCAAACATATTGCTATTAGGTCATTAAAGTGGTCCAATAATTTCTATTGTCTAAATTCAAAAATCTTTATTTGAGGGAGCAGTTAAGTTTAAGAAGTTTCTTTTCAGAATCTCGACATCTTTTTTTCCACATTTGGTACTTGAATAATCTACCTAAGATTTTCTTTAATTTTTTTAATTAGATAATGCATAATGTTTTTTTTAAATTTATTATTATTTCAATACCTATGAGACTATTTTGAATACGTACGCGTGTAAAAGAAATTCTTGTCTGCTATGCTAATAGCTACTTATTTTTAATATCATAGGAGTAAATAATGGAAATTATATAGTTAGTATTAATCTCTTATCGTAACGACAAAATACTTACAAGTGCACTATTAATTCCTTTTTCGCGTATGTCAAAGATATTACACGAGAAGGAATTAATACTGAACTTGAAAGTACTTCGCCATGATAGTTTATAGTTTGTTTATTTTATTAATTGCAATTTTTGAGATAAGTATTAGTTTTCTACTTTTTGGAAATCAACTTTTGATGATTTAAAGCACGAAAATATTAAGCTATTTAAACTCGCCTCGTCTAGACTTTGTTTAGAGAATTTAAATTATTATAATTAAAACGTTAGCAGTTTATTTATCTATTTTTCACATCTATAAGAAAAAAAAATCATATTCTAAAAACAAAAAACAAATCAATTTTATTTTCAAAGCAGAAGAAAAACCAGCGTCTATCGTAATATCAGTATATAAAAATAATTAAATAAAAATACTCATATTATTCCAAAACTTTCATTGAATCGCAAATTTTCCACTAACAAATGTATTCTTTAAATGAAATTCTACGGCACTGCATACTTTAAGCTAAATACGCCAAGAGCAAGAAATCTGTGCAATATCTATCAAAACAAACTGAATCTATAAATTCTACTAAAGCCAAATACTTTACTCCTTCAAAAATGTCAGTCCTGAAATTTTTAAAACCCTTTTAACCATCACAAACTTTTCTAAGTTGCCGCTGTTTTAAAGGGGGGGAGAGGGTGGGGGCAAAGAAAAGGTTTTCCCTGCCACCCCCCCCCCCCTCTCGACCCGAAGGCGTAATTACAAATCTCTAACGTCCCTTAATTCCGCGGCTCACGTGATGCACAAATTCAACGTCGGGAATCTAATTTCTCTTCCGCACGAAGTAATCTCTGAGCTCCGAAATCCATCTCTGCGCCGCCCCGGCACACAGAGATTTCCAATTTCGCGTTTTAATTTGGAAGAGCCCTAACTCTGTGCACGGATGAGCGGGGCTTGCTTATCTCCGGCGATGCCACTGCTCCCAGAGAGACATCTGCAAGGCACAGCCCCACTGTCTCCTCGCTCTAATGACGAAATGATTGGACGTCGCTGGTCCAACGATAAGCCCCGGGATCGATGCAAAGGACGGCTCAGCAGGTTGTCAGGGCGCAACAGCTCGGGACAACCCCGCTGAAAAGGGCTTTCTAGTTTGGGTGGAGGATTTGGTGGGTGCTGACATGCAAACGAAGTTTGGAGAGCTGTTCCAGATCTTTGTCCTTTCCGCTAAACAACAATCTGAATCCGGTAAACGGTTTTTAGCCTTAATTATGGTGCTGGCGAACGGAAGGGCTTTAGCAGATAGTGTATTGTTCGAGTAGTGAGTAAAGCTTTTTGTGAGCTTGACAGAGTTGGTTTTCACTGAACAGGACGCTCACGAAGCTTATTAGGTCAATGGTTAGAGACGAAATTCGAATTTTAACAGCAAAAACAAACCCTATTTTACTAAGATTTATACATTTGATGCAATACATATATAAGTATACGAGATTATAAACGTCAATGCTTTAACCCAATAGTTATAAAAAATTTTGAAATTTTTGGCCTGATAAATTATATATGGACAAAACAATTGTGTAACAGTATACTTATATTCAAATTATATTTTGTTTTGAAAATATTTGATATTTTTAAGAAAAAAGCCAAATGGGTATCTTTACAACAGCAAATTACCTGCAATTTACAAAAGACTGTAAATTGCAGGTTGTTATTATAACCTCTAAATAACATATTTTTGAACGGTATTTCATTATAATATAAAAATCAAATTAAAAATATAATATTTCAAATATGACAATTCCGTTTCTTTCAACTTAAAGACGAATTTCAAATTTGTTCGCTTATTTTAAAGAAACGAAGCACTGAATGTACACTTTCTATTGCACAATGATTTCTTCTAGACTTAATAGAATTTAAAAGTAGAGTCAGCAAATTTTCGAACAATAATGAAAATTGACTTTGTTTCAATATGTTCATATTCATGGCTTGATTCTTCCGCATTATATTCCAAACTGAACAGTCCTCGTTGATTCAGTGTCTATTTTAAACATGGGATTTTTTTCCTTGTTTTCATATTTTCATCTAAATTAAAGATTTCTTTATTTATTTATTGCTCACCTTTAATCACATTAGCTAACATAACTAATCATAAATTTAATCATTTTTAAACAATTAATAAATGAGTTGGACATTTAAAAATAATCAAGTGACATAATAATAACCAGCAGTTGCTATTTTTTGTAACTGTTTAACTGTACTGAGTTAATGTCTCATCAAACTCTGCTCTAACTCTGCTATGAAATGATATCTGACCCTCTAGAAAAATTATAAATTTCACTTCCACTGTTTCGAATACGTCCAATCAAAATGTTGAGTTTTTCCTCCTATCAAATTATATTATACAGAAGGTAAATGTCATAAAGGATTGCATTTTTTTAAATGAGAAGTTGCTATGCACTTAGATTATGGAATAAAATAACAGAAATTGAAAATAAATTCATTTATTAATGACCAGTGCTGTTAATACGCCTCTTCAGTATTTGATTAAATCTTTATCTACAACAGAAAATAAATTTTTTTTCTCTTTAATGAAAAAACCTGCTTTTGCTTGCCAACTAAAGCAATCTTCTTTTCATTTCTTAAGTTCACACTTTCTTACTTTCTCGTGCATGAAGTACAGAGAAAGTGTTGAAATCGTCAGAAAATTTCGATCTCAAGATTTTGATGCATCTCTATATTTTAGATCTCCTTGAGTGGGGAAAAACATATTTTTGAAATTGTATCTGTCAGTCTGTCGACATGATAGATCAAACATGATTTGACCTAGATGGCTGAAATTCGGTATATGGGATTACGATTGCATTTATAGATTTCCATCAAATTTTGAAGGAAATCCATTCTTAGGAAGTCTGTCTGTCTGTTTTTTCGAGTAAAAGCAACAAAACGCTAAAAGCTAATTATATAAAATTTCGTATACAGATTTAGTGCCTTAAATGCAGTAGATAACTACAGATAATCCCTTTTTTTTTAATATTCAAGATTGCCACAATTGCCTTAATTTTATTTTGAAATAGGAATTATTATGCTACACTCCGTTAACTTATTTGTGTAATCAATGAGCAGAAAATGTTTCTTTTATTATGCAGATTTATTTCAATCTCTTCTAAAATGGCAAAGAAAAAAACACCATACATTTTTTTGTGAACAAATCAGACTCAAATGGATAAGAAATTGGTGTATAATAGTTTTTTTTCATAGAAATTTCACACAGATTAATTTGTGGAAAAATCTTTGCTGTTATTTAAAATTCTTCTTGTAAAAAGAAGGAAAGTTTTTTTTTTTTTTTTTTTTTTTTCAAAAAAAAAAATTCTTTCCACCAAACAAAAAAAAAAAAAAAAAAAATCCTTTTCGTACAAAACAAATAATTTCGATTAAAAAATAGATGCTTTTTTTTAATTTAATATTGGGCTTCCTGTTCTGTAACTTATTGTTAAAAAGAGAACCATTATGTCCGTTTTAATTCTATTTCACCAAAATATTCAACCCTCGGTCCCATTTAATTAATAATTTTCTCATCTTCTCACAGCACAACGAGCAAAAATCAGCAGGCATTTAACCAGCAGAAACAAATCCCTCTCTTCCGTATGTAAATACTAAATTTTGTTTTGATGAATAAGGCCTTATAGTATACACAATGGCATTTGTTTACTTTGCTTTTCCTAGGAACCCGTTTCTTTTATGGGAAGCAAAAATATCTCTCTCCGGTCTCACCACACACCATTTCCACGAAATTGATTTTCGCTTTTCCCACTCACAGCGAGAAATGCGTTTTTGCTACCGAAAAGAGCAAGAGATGCAAATTAATGAGTTTCTTTAATGAAAAGGAGTACACTGCTTCACCAGAACTCCAGCAGAAGCAGGCCCAGAGCGAAATTAATGTAAAAAAAAAATAAAAATAAAGGAGAGAAAAGAGGAGGGAAAAAAAGTAAGAAGATGTTGATCGGTTTTTGGAGAAAACGGAATAGCGAGGTTCGCCCGATTAACCAGATTGATTAATAGTCCCTCCGACCTACTAGGCTCTTATTAATTTACCAAAGAAAACGTTAAAATTGTGAAGATTTTAAAAGAAGACTGAGGGGGTGGAGGAGGTATTCCACGCATTCTTATTGATCGCCAAATGATTGGATGGGGATGTCTAGGGGAAAGAGAATTATTTAGCGGCTATTACCATTTAATTTTTTCCTCTTTCGTCTATTTTAATCTTCTGCTGTGAGGGTTTCAGGGAGTTTTTTGAATACTAAGTGTTGCTTTAGGTAAAGGGAATTGGAATTTAGATTTTAGTCATGATTTTTAAAACGAATTCCATTTTTGCCTAATGAAAGATATATTCTGAAAATAAATACGGAATGCCAGAAATCGATAAGATATAAACAAGGGAAAGAAGAATAAAGAATAAAATTCTAATAATAGGAAATCCGAAAAGCATCGAATAAAAGGAAAATAGATTTTCGATAGTAAACTTCCGATATTTTCTTTTTTATGCGGCGCATTTTTATTTTGAAAAACATAATTAGAAATTTAGTCAATGCGAATGTTAAGGGCTGAAATAACAAAGTGTTCCCTCATGGGCCTTGAGTTTTTAAAGTTTTATCCATAACATTTTCAAGCTTCTTTTCAGGAAATAAGTATACGTTTCAGTTATCTAGCAGATACATGTGTAACTAAATTCCAGGATGATATCCAACTAAATATTTATTGTGTTTTATTTTAAAATCGCTTTTATACCTGAAATTTAAATTTTTAACAGTGTAAAATTTAGTTTTCATCGTTTGAAGGATCTCACCGTAATATTGTACTAGCGAGAATCGGATATTATCGAAAAATGGCGAAAAATAATGTTACGGAAATCGTGTGGTAAAAGAAGCCCACTAAACGACATGCTCTACCAAAAACATGAAACATCGGTGGTAAAATCAAAGACGAGATGAACACAAAGGACAGCAATTTTTCAGTATTCATTAAGAAAAATCATAAATGTCTCTTTTCAACTATGACACTTATTTGACAGGAAAATTGTATGACATATTTGTAACAGTATGATAAACTACACATGATATTAACCTTCTTTTACGTCCTCGGTGTTAATAATACTTGTTTGGATCTTCTAATATTTCCTATGCTCATAATGCATTAAAATCCTAAAATTTATGTAAATTTAATTTTATGCTTTCCACTATTTACACCATGCCAAACAGAAAAAAATCGTAGAAAAATGGCCTTGTAACCAATCAAAAATATTTCCAGAGAGTCATCTGTTGAAGGTCTGAATATAGCCAGTCTCCTCGATAAATCAAATGGTCGTAAAAAATAATAATAATAAGCAAAAACATTAAAAAATTTTGAATTTTGAATTTTATTTAATCGACTGACTTAATTTCGTAGTAACTCTTCTCTTTAATTCAGTCACAGCAGTAGCGAAAATAATATGGATTTTGCAAAAAGAATATTGAATTAATAGACATTTATTTAGTGTATGCATTTTTTTCAGGACTGGAAGCGATTGCAGATGTTTAGATTGAAAAAAGCACCTAAGAAGATGCTTGTTTCAATATGACAGGTTTCTACCACAAAACAACAAGGTATTACACCTTTTATGATAACAGTTAGTGCAAATCATGAAAGATTCAAGTCCCCAAAACATTCGTTACAAAAGGGCAAACAATCGCTGTTAAGCGTGCATCTGTTTGAAAATCTTATATGTATGGACACACGGCAACGCGTGCACTTTCATGAGGCAAACTAAACATAAACTATAGATTAACATAGGCCACGGCGGCCATTGGTAAGTTATCATCTTCGGAACTTGGGAAAAACAAACTTAAACTATGGATGGCATAGGCCACGCGGTCCTGTGGTAAGGTACCAGTTTCGGGACCCATTACCATAGAAGAAGAGGCTACGTAAGATAATCGGGAGCACGTTAAATCCATCGAAGTCAAATGCTGATGTCATGCCGAAAGTTAGTGAGAAGGCTGTTAGCTCAGGCTTCGTCCTTGTCATCTGACAGTAGTTCAAAATTACGAGGTCTGCACCAAAATATACTTATACTTGCTTTAAAGCGAAATGCTAATATAACTAAATTAAACTTAATTGTTCTGATATTCTAGCCTTACCATTCTATTCCATATTAATCTCGCATAAATTCACTAAATTACTTTAGTTCATAAAACGCCTTCTGCACACGTTTATGGCGTTCTCATGTCTATCGTTTTGGGTAAAATTAATTTGTTTTGATACAGTCATCAACATAAAAAAAAACCTTCTGTAACTTTATTATTTATCATCTTACCTTCACAAAACTGATGTGGATGGAAATAACTTAAAGGGACAGATTTGTTCAAATTGACAAACTGATTAGTTGAGCTAATTAAATAGTTAACTAGTATTTCGAAATTTTTTACATTATAAAATTCGAGGTCTTTCAATAATTTGATTCAGAAGGGGTTTCTATGCATGTGTATCAAATTTCATTTCGAAATTCACAGTAATTTTTGCGATATAGTTAATTTTATTTGTTGAAAAGAACTGGGAACCAAATATTAAGTAAATTTCAGTTAATAACAAAACAAAATAAACTTTTTTTGTTTTAAATTACAAAAACTTCAAAAGAACAAACAACGAAATTCATATTTATCCTTAATATATGATTTTTTAAATCATAAGTGTTTTTTTAATTTTTTTTTAATATTGTATCCTTTACATTACTTTTTAAATCAATTCATTATTCAGCCATTTTATTTGATGCCATCCTAAAAAATTAACAACTATCTTTATTGCGAATAATCTACGTTGCTTAGCTTCTTTTTTTTTGAAATCCTGAATGAAATTTAAATTTATTAGTCAAAATTTTTACTTATTGGTGAGATGCGAACACTACAAAGACATTTTAAATGAATGAAATTATTTCTGTTTATTAAAAGGGAGAATTTTATTTTTTGGCTTAAACCATTGTTAATCGGATAGGAGGTTTATTAAGTTTCATTAAGTTATCTCATTATAATAAAAATATTACACATTAGATTTTTACATAGAATTTAACATTATTTTAATTATTTCCATGCTAATAGTACTATAATAATAATTTACGAAAATATTATGTAAGTGAAAGTTAATTAACGGGTTGAAATTCCCTTAATCTTGTTTTAGAACTGTAAAGGGTAATATTTTTAATGATGAAACAATATTTGCAACGAATTTTTTTTATTTGGTCGTATACAAATTATATAGTTCAATGAGCTGTAATCTTCAAATAAATTGATCACTAGATTTCAGCGAATTTTCTCATTTCAAGCCATTCTGAATCTGACAAAAACGACATCCATCTGTCTACGAGTACGCTAATTCATAAATGGAAAGTGATAAGTAACAGGTACAAATTCATTTCTCTATTTTAGGCGTTAATTAGCTTACTGGATAGTCTTCAGATTCCAATTTCATTTTACTTACTTTCCTTAAATTTCTGTTTCATTTTACTTGCAAACGATAACTGCTGGTAAAGAATAAAATATTGATTACACATTCCTACAGTCAATCGTTTTGCAAAATTCGTTTTATATCGTTTGAGTGAAAAAAAAAATTTATTTTTTTAAAAAAGTTATCAAAATTCATGTTAATTTAAAGTTGTCTGATCTGAAAATAAACTTAATATTTAGCCAGTTGCAATCATATAATGGTTATGGAATCTAGTGTTTCACGAACAGTAGATCTAAAAATAGAAATAAATTTAACATCAGGTCTCTCAAAGAATGGGCGTTGCAAGTCGATTGTGGGAATTTTACAATTTTTGTGAATATTTCGAAAATTATTTGAAGTACACTCTTATTTATTTTTTTTTAAGATTTTGACATTTTAGCACATTAGCTTCGATCCCATGCACAGATTTTACTGAGGTATAATTCACTCTTTCCTATATTCATGCTCAAAAAGCATAAGGCGTCATTTTTCAAAACTCTATAACTCTCGAAATTAGCCAGTAGTTAATTGACTATATTAATTAACTTGGTTAATCATCTTGTTGATTTGAGCAAACCTCTCCCTTCGAATCATTTCCGTCAACACCAATTTTGTGAAGACACGATGATAAATAAAAAGGTTATTCAGGTGTCCTTTTTTTTTTTTTTTTTTTTTTTGTTGTTGTTGTTGTTGCCGATAGTGCATCTAAATAACCCTTAAACTTTATTAGAATCCTTTTAAATCACTATTACAATTTTTTCTTGTTCATGCTAATAACTATTCCACACACACACACACACAGTATTTTATAATATTGATTTCATCCAGCCCCTTATAATTCGTTAAATGAGCAAAACAGTATATGTTCATGTTTTGTTTTGTTTTCTGTTTAAATGTTTACAATTTTATTAGAAGAATTTTCATATTTTTGGAATTTTCTTTCCAAATTTCTGAATCTTATTAGAGATTATGTTGATGTACGTTGTTTATCATTATTGACTTTTCACACGAAAAAAAAATGTATTTTTACAATAAATATGTGTATGAAATTTTATGTTGACTTTTTTATAACATAAAAGTAAGTATCATATTTTTCATTTTTATAGTACAATTACTTTAAGAAATGGGGTTGAAGTGTGACGAAGAGGTGTTTCTCATCTACTTAATTCATCTTCAAAAGTAAGTCATTCAACACGGCTTAAAATCTCAGATGCATCATATAACAAATTCCTCAATATGTTTTGTAGTGATGGCTTTGCTTTAAATAAATATGTATTTTTATTAATTTTTATGATATGCCGATGTTTATTCATCTTAATATTGCAAATATTTTTGTAGTAAAGGAAATTCTAAAATTTAATATAAGAATTATTTTATTTTGTTTGTGTATATAAATCAATTAGCATTTGCTTCTGTGATAGATATCGTCTGGCATGGATATTAACAGATGTCTTTATAAGATCTGCACTTATAAGTATGACGCCTTTAGTGAGTAAATTATTTCCTTCTTAAAAAACATTTTATTTAGTATTTTTTTCAATGTAATGCATGGTTATTATGATAAGAATAAAATGTTTTTAAAATCTGTATAATTCGCATAAAATTTAGCGTTTAAAAAAATTTAATCAAATTTAATTTAAATACACACTAATCTATACACATAAATACAGTATTCATAATTATAACAATTCTCAAAGTTCAATAATCATTTAATCTTTTTAGGGTTTTTGCGATTTAGTAACAAAACCTCGAGTTCAGCTCTTATTTCATATAAGAGCTGAACTCCATAAGAGCAGTTACAGGCAAAATTCGAGATAAATTTGATGATATATTAAAAATCCATCCAATGCCTCATGAGAAATCGTAGAAATATGCTATGTCTCAATTATCATTATGAGGTATACTGTACGTTTAAAAATAAAGAAATATATTTACAATGTTAGAAAGTCTACCCATCAGATTATAT
>JAPMOR010057169.1:28787-39785 GCA_026543865.1 Argiope aurantia
ATATATATATATATATATATATATATATATATATATATATAAAGGAAAATATTCAGTGTTCAGAAAAGGGCTAGAAACATTTTAAAATAAAATGGGATAAAAAGAAAGCTATGTCAGTTAACATCCAACTTAGGAATATAGATTTTCTTATTGATTTTAATTTAATTCATTTACAAAAATGGATTATTTCGCTACACATGACGTCTCTCATTTATTTTCACTGCTGATGGGAGCGTTAGCATCTCCTAACTTTTGTTTCCTGCTTGAAATAATCTTAAAAAATCAATTGGAACACTAATATGTTTGTAGAAGTCATTTATCAAAGTTGCTCTCTATTTAGAAATTGTTCTAATTTATTTATAATGGTGATAAAGGAGGAAGTCGGGAATGTTTGCCCCAAATATTAAAAACTGAAGAAGAAAGAAAATGTGGACAACTAAAAACTGTTGAAAATCATTAAGACTATACCCTCAGAATGTTTACTGTTACCAACAATGGAATAACTTCAAACGAAATACAAAATAAGCAATCAGACGTCTTGTAATGTCATTAACCATTTAAAGAGCTATTTTTTTCTAGTCATATTATGTTAAAATATTTTTAGGCTTGAAATTAGAATAAGAAAAGGGATTCATTTAGCTTATTGGATAAATTTGATTTGATTAATTAATTAATTTGGTTAATTAATCATTAAGTATCAAATCAAGACACATCATTTTGTGTAAAATAAAGAACTAAAGCATCTAAGTTTCTGTCTTTCTAAAAAAACTTGTCAGAACTTATGCCAACCTACATAAATTCATACAAAGATCAGAGGAGGCGGTAGCAAGGGGGCAAGGGGGGGGGCAATTTCCCCCCTGTCGGCAGCCTGTTGTCCCCCCCCCCCGTCGGCGAGAAATGCCGAGTATCGTCGGCAAAAGTGTTCACCATTTCATAATGGTGGTAGAGAGTTGAGCATTATCGAATATGATTATTTAAAATCCACCTTAACGTTAATATATTGTAAACAATCGAAATATCCAAGTAATGGTTCAAGTGTTTTGGCTATATTTGGTAAAATCGATTGGGGGTAGGTCAATTCTCGATAGGGCGGTAGGTCAATTTTGCGGACAATTTTTGACAGACCAAACTAAGAACTGCTTGCAATGTATGTCGAAGACGGTCAGTTCGCAGATTTTCAGACATTTGATTCAAATATCTTTCATTAAGCTATAATTTGTACTACTTTTGGCAGTATAACCGACAAGGTAACAAGTAAATAAGATAATGATAAGGTGGTATTCTAATTTTGCTAGCAATTTTTGGTCGGGCGACAAAACTTAATGCGGTGAGTGCCGAAGATGTTAAATCTGCAGATTTTAAGACTTTTGATTGAAATGTCGTTCACTTAGCTTATAATTTGCATTAGATTTGGCAATATATCCGACAAGTGAGTAAGATACCGCATTCTGCCGAAAACTTTTGGGAGGCCGCCTATGAACTAAATATGATGAATGTCGAAGAATATATTCACAGATTTTCGGACATTTGATTCAAATGTCTTTCATCAAGCTTTTAATTTGCACTACTTTTGGCAATATAACCGACAAGACGACATGTGTATAAAACATAAGACATGTCGCATTTTGTCACAAAAATTTGATCGGTTGACTAAGAATTCAATGCGAAGGGATGTCGACGAGTCCCAATTCTCAGTCATTTTATTTAAATGCCATAATGTTCATTCAGCATATCATTTATACTATGTTTAGCAGAATAGTCAATAGTCTGGCAAATGAATACGACATCACATTTTTTCCGACTAATCTTTATTCTTTTGGCTAAGATTTTATCATAGATTATGAAAAAAAAAATTGTTTTCATCGGGCACTTCGATTATCTGTCAGTGGAATTATTAAAGAAATTGAAGCTTTTATATTATTCATGAATAGGACCATAGAGTTGTTTTCCATAATTCATAATTCAAATCCAAGTTCTAAAATTAATCATCATCTTATTCATATAATTGTTACTTCCTCGGTAACGAATTGATAAATTTATTTTATTCATTTCTCTATAAGAATTGCCTGACTAAAATCTAGTTAATAGTTAAACTAAATTTAAAAAAAAAAAACGCTTTTTTTTATACTCTTGTAAGTATGCATGCTAAGAAGAGTTATTTTGCTGTAACCAAATTATGTGAATTCTTATAAATCACTGGAATTAGTAAATTGTATAATTGTGAATTAAATCCATTTAACAATAAAATATCTGTTTTCTTTTGCAATTTAATTTATCAGGCTACAATTATTACACTAAAGAAATATTAGCGACTGCAGAAGACGACAAAATAAAAAAAAAATATTTTTGGTATGGTAGCTTTTTAGCTACATTAAAAGAGTTTATTCAAAATAAATTACTACCTAAATGCTTAAGACTCTGCATTCAATATTATGACTATGTAATAGGAGAACGTATCATTTATATATACTTTTCTTTCAATTACTATTATCAGCAAAAAATATATAATTTCAGATGCTCCTAAATTTTTAATAGACTTTGAATAAAGATGTCTTGATAAAAAGATGATTAAAATAGTTATTCTTAGAATATTCATGCATAACACATTACTCCCTTGATATACAAATTTACTTAATTTCCTAGTTAGATGGCAGACCTTATTTGGGACAATTATCGTTATCTTAATCCCCAGAAAAAAAATAAGACATTTGAGGTAATGATGCGTTTTCAAGTGATTTTAGAGTTTTAAATTACTTAATGCTTTCACTTAATTGCAGATTTAAAATTAAAAATTAAATAATTCCATATGCGAGTTAGACTCGCCATTGTATATGAAGGGGTTAAAAAAAGCCTATGCATACAATTGAGGGGATAAAACTCACCTTTTGGTAGGAATATTAGCTTGCAATAACTTCGAATTAAGAAAGTACTTAATAGTACATAGAATAGTCAGAAAATACATAAATAAATATGAAGATAAATGAATTCATGTTCAAGAAATAATTTTTTTTTCAAATAAAATGCATTGGTTTTTTAAAGCCTACATATATATAGAAAAATAAATACAAGGGGGATCTAACGTTTAAGCAGGCCGAGGTGGCCTGGTGGTAAGGTCTCGGCTTGTGAGCCGTAGGGTTTCAGGTTCGGGACCCGATTCCACCGAAGAACCGTCGTGTAAGGGGGTGTGTTGCACGTTAAATCCGTCATGCCAAACGCCTCCCGCTGGTGTGGTGTGGCGTGGAGAGGGGGGTGCCAGTTCAGGTGTCGTCCTCGTCATCTGACAGCGGTTCAAAATTGCGAGATCCGTTCCAAAGTAGCCCTAGTGTTGCTTTACAACGGGACGTTAATATAACTAAACTAAACCAAACGTTTAAGCAGTCCATTTTTCATAAAAATATTTTTCGTATCTTATATAAAATAGTAAGGTTGTACATATATTTACAAAATATTTTCTCCGACCTTCTTAAAAAACAACACATTGTATCTTTTCTGCATTCTATATTGTTCGAGTCCGAACTATAATAAATTTTTGTTTAGTACACGCACTTATTTTCCTCGGATTCGAAACACATCTTAATTCTTGCTCGTTGTTGCAATCCTTACTTAACAAATATTTTAGGTAGGGGACTAAGCAGAAAAATCGCTTTTTGGAGAAAACATCGAATATTTTAAATTTATTATTCTTTATTTCTAAAACAGTTACTTTTATAAAACTTTTTGTTTCAACATTCATTTTATATAGCTTCTCATATAAAATAGCAAGAGTATGCATTTGTCCATTTAGCATGACACGTCATTCTGGTACAATCTGTGGTTCTATCTATATACTACAACCTAGAATGAAATATGACTATATTTTTTCTAAAATTAGATCGCAGAGAAATTAAATCTCAAGAGTCTCATAAAAAATAGACTCAAATATTGACAATTTTTTTATGGTTAGTAAAAGAAACTGAGAAGCTGTTTTTTTACAAATACCTTTATATAGTTTTAACAATGAAAAAAAAAGGATCAGCATCTGAATAAAAAAGAATTAAATAATACTTTATTATCTTTAATTAAATGTAAAATTAATTATTATGAGTTATTTTGAAGCCAAATTAGAGATATAGTGCTTGCCCCCATGTCGGATTTGTCTTGCCCATCCGTCGGCAAATCTCTACCGCCACCTCTGACAAAGATTGATAAATTTGGTGAGAAGCATACTTCCCACTGCCCTATAAAGGGTTAAATGAATGGCTGCAATTCAAAATTGTTCATTTAGTCCAGTTTTGTAGGCACCGAAAAGTTTTGACTCTATCAGTATTGAAAGAACCTCAAACATTTGTTCAACGAAACTAGGATGGATGCACGAGGCACCTAGATATTACAGCGAAATTCTTCCGTTTTGGTCATTCATTGAATACCAGAAATGCGTGCTTTGTGCATTAAGTAACTTGTCCAGATTAGTTTGTGAAACAGGGAGATTTTCTGAGACATGAAGAAGTGAATACGTGAACTTCCTTGAAACAGCCGCTGAATTTGTCTGATATAGTCAAAATACGCATATTTAAATTTGTATAATTTGACTAGTTTTGGCCGTTAAAGTCAATAACTTTTTTTTTTGCTTAAAATAGTAGTGTGTCGAAAATTTTATTAAATATCAATAATATTACTTGAAAACTATATAAATTTAAATTTCGAAATATTTTCCAGAAGTAAGTTTATTGACTGACACAACATAAAATATAGATCTTCGCATCAGCCAAATCAATTCCAATTTTATCTATGCTTCTCTCTTTAAAAACTTAGAAATTAGTTATTGACCACGGCTAAAGAGGTTACCCTGTATGATATAATTCTTTGCAATAAGAATGTATTAAAGCATTTCAGCCACTCTTTTTCTTTTAATGAATCCACACTCATCTGCTTTTTTCTTTTATTCAACAGCTCTGACATCTTCCTGCTTGCTGGGAGATTACTAAATATAGAAAGTGCTTCAAGAATAGAAAAACCAATTTTCAGCCTACATGATAAGGTTACAATTGCATAAATCTTTACTGAAAGAGTCCATAATGAATGTTTCAATGCTAATGAAGACCTTTAAAATAACTCTCAATCAGTAAGAATTTCATATATCCATATACTTATATAAACTTTATAATCTTTATTTATTTATGATACGGATCCTTTATTTTGAGTAACAATATTTTTGACGTAGTTTAATAAGTTTCCTAACTACTGGGCTTGATAAAATAGAAATTTTTTTCATAGGGCAACAATGGCGTATCTATATAAAAGGGCAAATATCAAAACTATATACATATATATGCACTGGTATTTTGAAATCCAATTTAAATTTAATTAATTTCTTAACTTTCAGTTTAATTTATCCCATATAAATTTCATTCTAAAATATTTGCTTGTTTCCTGATCCCATTCCACTTTTTCTACATAATTAATTCAACTGAAGCTTTGTAAAATTGCTTTAGTCAGAGATTTCCACGCTCTGAGTGAAGGGATAAAATATTGCTGATCTAAACAAATTCTTCTAAAAGATCTCTGTGTTTCCCTTATCTAAATCGGCGCATGTAGAGGAATCCCTATCATATATGATATATAAGACCAGGGATAATTAATCTCTCTCCTTTTTACGCTAATCTGCTCTAGTATCACGCTGTGAGCGGACGTGCCTTGTCCACGTTGCTTGTCCAAAAAATCGTGCCTCCCAGGAGATAATAAAACAAAGTTACAAATTCAAAGTGTCTTTTCTGTCTTCGGCCACGACTCTGCTTCTGCTTCAAAAATTATATATATATGTAGGACTCAGGAATCACTAGTATTTTAGAACGCACATTTAATTAGGACGGACAATTACATTACCATAAAAGAAATAAACATTAAATAGATTTCGTCGAATACGTCTCAGGATTAATTCACATATTACGTCGCGTCTTTCGTTCAGAGACCCGTCTCGTCTCACACGTCTTGACTTTCGTTCAGACCCGTCTCGTCTGTACTCCTTCTAACAAGCATCAACAGCAGATGGCGCTTGTCATCAGACGTTCGTCACTATATATATATATATATATATATATATATATAAGCTATGAGAGAAGGGATAAAGATCCCTAACGCTTGCAACAACATTCTTTTAAAGATACCAAAATTTCCCTATATAAAACAGCACGTGTCGAAGAAATCCGTATCAGAATCTCATTATCTCACTGAGGAAAAAATGTGTCTCTTTTTGCATTTGTGCCGCGATGTAAATAAATGGATGTGAGTTTTCTCATCGCTTCTTGTACATAAAATACCTCTCGTAGTAAAATAAATCGAAGTTTTAAAATTTCAAAAGTGTCTTCTTCTCGGCCATGCATTTGCTAGTATATATATTCATTGATGTTTGTATTTGCATTTGGTATTTTAAAATAAAACTTTGCTGTTTTCTGAGTTAATTAGAGTCAGAAATGTTTTTAGACTTAACTCTCGATTAGAATATCATAATAGTTGAACATGTAAATAATTAGCACAAAGCTGGACTCAAGAGAGAATAGTTGCTTTGGATTAAATAATTTTTATTTTTATACTTAATTTGAAAATTTCCATTTGCTATAGACGTGCAAACACCTGACAATTTTTATTGAAGAGAAAATGTTTTGCAGAATTTTAGACAAATTAAGACTGAAACTTAAAATTCAAAGTTAATTTTTTAAGAACGTTTTGAAATAAATGTTGAAACCTGAAATTTTTATTTATATGAATTCTGGAAAATCTTTTTCAATTCAATAGAAATATTAGAAAGGCACTTTTTGCCTGTAATGTTGTTGTTAATGAGTTTATATATAACAGAGAAATTATTTACCACTACTTTTAGAAGAGATTTCCATGATGCACGCAAGTATGATGCATGTTACGCCCATCTATGGATATCCTTATGGTATGGTGGGAAAGTCTGAAGAAGGTGCTCTGGCTTAGGAGTCATTTCGTTCTCTGACACTGGTTTAAAATTATAAAATCAATGAATCAAATAGCCCTTATACATTTTCAAAATGTTATACAATTTACTTGCGACAGACATGCGTACAAGACAATTTTAGTGATAATTTTCTTAAATTGTATTGCTATCATTATTGTATTCTGTACATTTAAAAATAAAATAGATTGTTTGTGCTCAAATTTCATAATTTATGCTATGTTCTTAAATCCATATTATAGATAGCTTTTTATTCGAATCAAAGATTCGAAATTTTTATAATAAAAATGAGTATTTATCATTTTTTAAACTATATTATTGATTCCAGAGGGGAAAAAATAGCAGTTTAATTTTTTAAAAAGACAGTAAGTGTAAGTCTTCAGACTTCATTGTTGGGAATAGAGGATATGTGTCAATCATGCTAGTTATAAATTTCCCTTCCTAATCAGCAAAGACCTTTTAAACCCTTTTAATTCAGAACGGCGTCTTATATAGCCAGGTAAATAAGGTACAACGATAGTAAAGTGAATATGATGAATTTATTGAGACAAGTTACAGTGCCCCTATAAATAAGTAAGTAATAGAAATAATTAAAAAATAAAAAAAAAGATATCAGGATTTTTTTTTTTTTTTTTTTTTTTTTTGTCCGTGCAGAAAAATTTAAGCTGTACTCTAATAAAAACCTTTGTATGAAGTTTTCTTGTCTTAAAAATGTTTAATCCCAAAATTTAAAAAAAATTATGGCCTCAAATTCCTTCCCCTTTCTCTTGACTGCATTTTTCAGAATTTTTTTTAATTATTATTATTATTTTTTTTTCGCTTACTCCCGTGTCTTGAAAAATATTTCTTCCTAAAATTGAAAAATATGATTTCAAATTTGCTACTCCCTATTTTGCATTTTTCATGCATTCCATATTTTGCATTTTTCATATTTTTTTTCTTATTATTTTTATTCAGTTATTTCATTGCTTAAACTTCACTTCGCCATTGATCAATTCGGAAATACTGCGTGATATTACCGGAGAATATTTTTTTTTTATTTTCAGGACCAATACTTTTTCAAATAACCTTAAATTCATAATTATAATCTTTAATTTTACAGATAACTCTACGAAACTTTTTCCTCTGTTCGCAGGTTCTTTTTTTTCAGTTATTTACATAAATTTCTTGTTTCGCCTATAAGTGTTCCGTAACCTACGTCTATAAATTCTGGATAGTCACTTCACTGAAGGTACGCAATACTTCTCTATCTGAAGTACTGTTTTGAATTTACAGAGCTTAAAAGTACTTTACTGACCAGTCTGTATATACAATTCATATGACAGCTCTGTGATTATCAAAATATATATAACTTAAATGAAATCGACTCTCCAATAAGTAGTAGTGAAAATTTGTAACAATTTAAATATTATTTGTAGTATAGAAAATATATTTTAAATATAGAAAATATTTTAATTTTTTATTTTAAAATTATTTATAAAAATGATATTTAATAAAATTTAAAAAATTTGTTCAAATCTAAGTTTTAGTTTTCAAAATTTTATCTAAGCTATCTTGTTTTTATTTCATGACTTCAATTAAAATTGTAAATTCTAAGTAATACTTATATTTTTTTTATAGCTAAGTACATTGTTAGATTTAAAGACTTGTCGCTTAAAAATAAATCTACGCTAAAAAATAAGATCAGATTAAATTTTTTTAATATGTCTTTTATTATAATTAGATATAATTTTGTGATGTTAGATATATTTAATATCTTTTTTAGATCAATGTTTAGTGTATATTCTGTTATTCAGTTATAAAAAAAAATAATAGAAAATAAGAATAATTACATCCAAAAAAAAATTCATTTTTTCTTCTTTTTTTTTGTGTTTGATCCAACATAAGAAATTGACTACTAAGTACATTTGTGAAAAGATCATTTCTTTAGCTCCTTTTTTTTTTTTTTTTTGTAACAGAGTTAAAAACAAGAACACGTTATTTTCTTTTAAAAAAAAAAGATGTTTTTCAGAACGTTTGAAACAGAGCAAAGAAATCGAAAATGCTTTTGTGCCTTTTTTTTTTAACTTCCTTCCTTTTTATTTACTTTTTTTTTTTCCCTTGTAGAATTTTTGGGGCGTGCAGTGATGTGAAGGCGGAGACTTCGGGCGTTGACGTCACTTTCATGAGCCGCGAATGGTTGTCATGGAAACGAAGATACAGAGGACAGCGCCCTCTCCTGGGAAGCGAATGACATAAAAGCATTCTTCTGTAGTTACTTTTTTCTCCCCCCTCTGTAGCTCTCTTTTTCTATCTGATTTCTTTACTTTCGTTTGAACCGCTCGTATGTTGAGGGGGCGGCGACAAACACACGAAAATGCTTTGTCTATTTTCATGTTGTAAAATATTTTTTTTTTAAGGAATTAAACTTCCAACCTTTGCGTTGTTTTGTTTTTTTACAAGGAGGAAAAAACTTGTATAGTACGTTTGTGTACTACCACTACTTTTGTTTTTATTATTGCTTGCATTGAGAACAACAAATATAAAACAAGGGAAGCAATGTTTTAAAGTTTTTTTTAAACATAATTTGAAATAATATCGATTTTTTTTGCTTTATGTAAGAAATTTTTTTTATAATTCGCTCATTTAGTTAACTTTAGTTATAACTTTAAGTGATAGCATAAAAAAAATTTCGTAAGCGCATCGATCGTTTGAAAATGTTTAATTAAATGCATGATTACATAATAAGCTCAACTCATTCAACTCCTTCGTTAAAAAAAATTATTTAACAATTTAAAATCGATATAATTATAAAATAAAACATCTAGTTCAATGTTTTTGTATTCAGTGAAGTTATTTTTATATCTATAATTCTGTGACGTGAAACAATAACTAATAAAGTTAGCATAATTCATTCTAAGATGCAATTAATAATAAAACAGTTAAATAATTATTTTAAATAAATGCATTTTGTTACTTCATTAAAAAAATATTCGGTTAGTTCTTCATCAACAATATAACATCAACAATAATTGCATTTAAAAACGTTAATAAAGAAATTAAGATTCCCAACTTCAATTAATTTCAGTTTTTTTAAAAATATTTTTTCCAAATATATTTAAAAAAAAAAACATGCTATGAAAAAAAACCATGCTATGGAAAAACAACAACAATAAAGCACTTTAAATTGTGCAATTTTATATTCAGTAAAATTAAAATTATTTTAATTTCCATAATAAATTACAAAAAAAGTGGTGTTGGTTTCTCTTTTCACTGTTTCTCATAACACAAGACGAATTATAAAATACTTTAAAAATGCCAAGTCATTCAATGCTTAAATTCAAATATTGAATTTTGGAATCAGCCATTGTGCAAAAACATGAAAATATTTTCAAAGTGTGATATCTATGACAAAAGATTTCTGAAAATATCCGAAAGTATACTCCCCTTTCCTCCCCTTACTCCTTATATTTTTTGTGATGTCTGCCTAGATTTTTTGTTACAAATTTTGCTCTTCAAAATAATTCTAAAAACAAAAAACGCAATTAATTCAAATTGTTTCATATATTTTTTAATTGATGGCTATGGAATAAATACAAATGAAATGAAATAAAAATATCAAAAGTTATATTGCCACATAATTTTATGTAATAAATGTAGTTTATGTACGAAATTTTAACTCTATTTCACTCTTTTAAATAAAATAAAAAAGGATGAAAAAAAATTAAACCGCAAATAATATAAAAGATTATATTTTAGATTTTTGAAGAAATAAAATTTTGAAAATTATTTATATTATGTAAAAAATTTTTTTTTTTTTATGAAAGAAGGTTTTTTTTTTTTTTTTTTTTTGGTTAAAGAATTGTGAATTCAAAAGAAGCATTTTCTTACAAGTTCTTTGTAGAAAATAAATTTGGCTTATATTTTTTAATTATTTATGTTTGATTTTTAACTATCTAAACTTTGAAAACTATATACTATACTCTGAAAAATAATTGATAAATATATTTATTATGTATGACTTTTCTTTCTTCGAAATTGAATTCAGAAAATGTAATTTATAT
>JAPMOR010057170.1:0-11940 GCA_026543865.1 Argiope aurantia
TCTATCTATCTATCTATCTATCTATCTATCTATCTATCTATCTATCTGTCTGTCTGTCTGTCTGTCTGTCTATCTATCTATCTATCTATCTATCTATCTATCTGTGTGTGTGTGATTTTCTAATAAAACCTTCATTCATCAATCTGTGGAAAGAAAACCTGAGATACTGTTTACAGGATAATAGCCTGAACAGCCTGGCAAATCTTCTAGCTGTTAACAAAAACCGCAAATTAGTATTAAAATATAAAATTTACATTCTATTAATTTAACTGAATGTTTGATTAATGTTTATTTAGTATGATCTAATTCAATTAATTTAATGAAACGCTGTGAAATTCGAAGCAAATAAGATTTCTTCATTATAAAGTAGTTTTAATAAATCGAGCATTTTTTGTATGATAAAAATAACAATTTATAAGAATAAAAGATCATTCTTTGAGCATTGGAAAAATTATTCTATCAATTAATTCACAAAAGGGAGAGCCAAGTCTTCGATTTATTATTTTTTATTATTTCAAACATTTAAAATTTGCTTCTGCAATTATTTCTTTATCACAATAAGTTATATATAAATAATTGCAGTATTTTATATATATAAATAATATATAATATATATAAATAACAGTGATATCTAAATAACTGCAAATATTTATATACAACAATAGGTGATAAATAATAGTTTGAGTATGTCATATTTCATGTCTGCTCAAAAGTTTCCAAGATAATTTATTATTGGAACATTATACTTTTAATTACCATCTCTTAGATATTATTAAATAACTTGTAAGAAATATGAGGATGTTTACACTCATCAGATGACCAATCAGTCATTTTTAATTTCTTTTGGTTAAAACGTTAGGAATACATTATGATTTTTCTTGTATTCGGTACGATAAAGTTGAAAAAAGGGAAACTAAATATATATTGATGTAAGGACATTACTCAAAAGATACGACACTGTAAAATTTCCTTCCGTCTATTAATAAGTCAGGTTTGAGTAGAGATAAACGCTAAAAAATAATAAAAATATAATTTTAACTTGCATGGAAGTTAATTTAATTTTACAATAAATTAATTTTTTTAGAATTTAAGAAACATTAATACTTACTTACGCGAAAAAAAATGATATATTGGAAAATCAAACGCTGTTGCAAATGAAAGCTGTGTGAAATTTTTAAAACCTAATTAGTGCAAATTTTTTATTTAAAACAACCGGAATTGCTTGCAATTAGGACAAAGAAGTGAGAAGTAAAATCATATTATCCTTTTGTATAAAAAAATGTAATAAAAGATACTTTGAAAATAATTATAGTTGAAAAAGTATAAATCATGGAAAGACATACGTAATTAACATTGATTCTAGTATTTCAAAAAGATCCATAATCTTAGATTGTTAGATGTTGTTAAACTAAAATGTTATGTTATTTTGTAACTAAAAATTTACTTATGGTATTTTAGAATATATTCCTATTTATATTTGTTTTCAGACTAAAATATAAAAATCGTAATCATTTCAAACTAAATATGATACTTGGAAAAAAAAATAATGAAAGGATGGATTATGTAAAAATATAATCACATTATAAATTTCCTTTCAGTGGATATATTAAATCAATATTTTAATATTTAATTTCTGAAGCTATGATAATTACATATTTTTACTGAAATTTTCATTCAATTTTGTTTATTGAGTTTCTTTCTTTAGCGCTCAAAGTTTTAAAACATTTCTGAGGTAAGATGAATTAATGAAGATTTATGGAGATTTTAATGAATTATGACGATATATCAAAATAGACAATTATGATCAAATTGCATTATCATGTGATCCATATTTATAGCATTATATTCTAAAATTAGTTACTAAAAATATTTTATCTTTGAGGAAAATCATTAAATGAAAATTTGTAGGGATTTGCAGATATATCTATTCAACAATAAAAGGTTTCCAACAAAATAAATCATTATTCAAAAAATAAAATTATGAACTTCTATAAATAAAACAAAGCTCCAGTGCTATATATTAATAAATTGAAAAAAAAATCTTGATATTAAAAAAATCTTAATCTTAACCATCTCAAAATTGTACTCTTCAATAAAATGAAAACTATGTGGTGAAAGCTTATAAGCCAGTTAACAGTTACTCTACACGGGCAATTACTTTTGTATTGTGGTAATGTTACTCGGCTGCAAACAACTCAGGTTCTATCCTCGCTCACACTACTCAGCCACATTGGTGTCCTCGGACGATGATCCTTCGTATAGCTATTCTGGCTCCATCTACCCACAGCAAACCGAAGTCATGAGGCTCAGTTGACACAGCAACAGCAACCACACGCGCTCACCATAATGGAGGGAGTGTCTATGGTGAAAGCTTATAAGCCAGTTAACAGCTACACTAAACAAGCGATTGCATTTGTATTGTGGTCATGTTACTCGGCTGCGTACGCAAGGTCCCAGGTTCTATCCTCGCTCATACTAATTCGCTACAACTATATTAGGATATCAACATTACATTTACAAGTTTCAAAGGAAATGATTTATAAATAAAAATAGCCATCATCGCTTGGATTTAACAACTGCAGTAGAAACTTCTGAATATATATTCTATCAGCATCGTAGATGTAACAATAACTATCTGAAAACGGAATTTAAAAAACAAAAGTATAAAAAAGTTACTTTGAAAGATAATTATTGCGTTTCAATGGATCATAGGAAGATTCCTCTCAGTCTCACAATTTAGACAAGAAAAGAAGAGAATAGTAAAAAGAAGCGTCTGAATAGGAATATACAAGGAATACGTGGATGAAATTATCTCTACTGAATAGATGCATATACATTTACAAAGAAAAGAGTGACAAAATGTTTACAGCTATAACATATCAATAAATAATTCACAAGTGAAAGTGCGGATAAGATTGCAAGCTAAACATATCAATCAACAATTCACATGTGAAAGTGTGGACAAGTTTCAAAGCTTATACATATCAATCAGCAATTCATATATGAAAGAGGGGATGAAGTTCAAAGCTAAACATATCAATCAGCAATTCACTTGTGAAAGAGTGGATAAGGTTGCAATCTAAAACATATCAATCAGCAATTCATATATGAAAGAGTGGATGAAGTTCAAAGCTAAACATATCAATCAGTAATTCACTTGTGAAAGAGTGGATAAGGTTGTAAGCTATAACATATCAATTAGCAATTCACATGCATATAAAATGAAACTATAAAAATAAATTTGTGAACTTCAACATATATATATATATATATATTTTTTTACCGACATATTAGTTATTCTTTCAAAGGCAAGTTACTTGGCACATAAACATTTATTATTGGTTAAAATACACCAATGTGTTCTAAAAGTTTTTTTTAATTATTAACGCTCTTTAATAGATTGTTCCACTTTTAATTCTCATTTAAATATTTTTTTTCGCAACTTCATCATTAACGTTGCATGATGCAATAGGAAAAAAAATCCCATATAAATATTTTATCTTTAATAAGAACCATAATTTGTTATTTTGTTTAGAACTGATAACCTTTCCAGATTTTTACTGTATTCATTTTTTCTTTCTCTTAACTTTAATGTCTTTATATTCACCAATGTAACACTGGTTTATAAAAACATTAGAAAATAATCGTACTGTTTTTTAATTGCATTTGGTATTTTAAATAAAATTGAATCAATTATAATAAATTGGTTAACGCATCTTATAACCATGAGAAACTATCCATTATAAAGCGAATTATTCTTTAGCAAATATAGCTCAGAGTTTCAATAATTTTTATATCAGTTAATATTAGCACTCTCTTCATATTAAATAAAAAGGAATGAATGTTAAATATTCAAAGAAGATTATGCTTTTTCTATAAAAATATTACCCTTTTTTCTTTCTCATGCAGTTACAATTATCTCCATATAAATAAATATTTAGTCTAAAAATACAGCAATGTCAAAAATGTATATTTAATTTAAAATTATCTACCGAGTATGGATGTTACAATTTTGTTTTTTAATGCAAAAAATGTAAAATTAAATGACGAATACCAATTGAAAAACTAGGATGAAACATATGACATCAATCTGAAAATAATAGTAATTGTAAATACGATATAGGTACTGCATATCGCTTGTGTTTCCGAACAACATTTTTATCCAATAGCATGTCATTAAATGCATTATTATTGCCAATAACAAATTTATTAATTAAACAAAAATACAATCAAAAATGCATAATATATAATGTCTGCAATTGATTCGAATTTTCATCAAAAGTTAAAACAATAAGTTTTTTTTTATTATTCTAGTGAATATATGAATAAACTTTATTTTACTGAATTGAATCATCTTGCGATAAAGAATTAGAATTAATTCCATTATTATTGAGTTAATTAATTTTCTTCTGATCCGAGCTAGTTATCTGTAGACACCAAGGGGATTTTATTTCATATCACAAAAATATACATTCAGAGAGGAATTTAACACGCCTTTCTACAAAAAAGAAATTATTTTACAAAAAAAAAAAAAAAAAAAAAAGAGTATCTTGCATCTTGTTGCCATAATGAAAAACAAATGTTATACATTTTAAAATTTTATTAAAACGAATATGCCATCTAATATCTCAAGAAGCAAACGATTAAAGCCTTAATGAATCACCAAGAGTGTGCTTCTTTCAGATAGAAATAAACTAAGACAAATTAAATGATAAATCTATATTGGTCAAAAATTGCAAAACTGCAAGAGAACGAAACTGTTAAGAGACATAGCTTCAAAATGTGGCATTCTAAAGTTAAATTTTAAAAAAGTTATTACTTTTCTCCTTCTATCTGCTTTAAAAGAAATGTATTCTTCTTTCATAAGTTTGGTGTGATAGTACAATCGCAGCTGAAAAAATAATATACCCACATTGCAAATAGCAAATAGTGACAAATATCAATGGTAACTCATAACAAAGCCATTTCACGGAGTTGTATGTCTATTAATGCTGCGGTTTATATTTAGCTTTCAGTTAGTAGATTTCTCATATATCCTGATACCTGTTAGAATCTCTATAATAAGATAATATGCTTCGGTACATGGCTGTCTTCTTTTTTCAATACATGCGTTTTAGGACCCAGTCAAGAAAGCAATATATATATGTAATATGCAGCTGAAAAAAAAAGGACATTCTCCTCATTTTTTTTCCTTTTTGGTTAAAAATTGTTTTTTTTTTTTTGTCTCATTTCGACAATTCAAGGATTTGAGTATATTTCAGCATGCAATTTTCAATTACGAGATATATAGCAGTGATGAATGTTTCATATCAGATTTTGGAAATGGTGGTTTTCGCAGATCATTTTAGATATGGTCTATTTTGCAGCTATATGAGTTCTAAATAAACCAGTTATAGCCAGATCCTATTTATAAGACTTGAATTTAACTTCCTAAGTTAAATCGAACACTTACTATTGCATCGCGCTTTGCTTCTTATAAGAAGTCATTTCTTCAGAATTCTGAATAATTTTTAATCTTCATAAACAACCCATTAGCATGGATTGTATATGAAAATTTTGAAAGGAATGGCATGATTATTAAAGTAATATCATTTTTTATCTTTCATCATGCATTAAGCATCGTATATGAATTACTAATATTTATGTTGGAATATTTTCAAAATAATTTTTTTTCAAATTTTCAAATTTTTTTTCACTAAAATGTTTTAAAAAGAAAAAAAAACCAAATATATTTATAGAATATCTGCACCTAAAAATTTCACCGGTTTTTTCGTTTTGAATCTAATTTTAAAAGAAATTTACTAGAATATATGCGTTCAGGTAGCTGGTCAGGTCAGAAACTCGAATTCTAAATTTTGAAAGATTTTCTTTCAGAAAAAACCTTAAAAATTAAAATCTAATATATATTTTTTGTTCCAACCTGGTATAAAAAGTTTCAATATGTTTTGCAGTTTTTAATTATTATAAAAACTGCAAAATAAGCAATCAGTTCATTGTTTTAATCCTCCAAAATGCTTGAAAAATTAAAATTTCACATTATTTATCAGCCGAAACGAAATATATAAAGACTGAATAGAAATAGTCCAGAAAATAGGTAATATTATTTTTAAAATATCTAGAATATTTAAAAAAATCATTTGAAAAAAAATTCTGAACTAAAAATCATTTGTTTTATACTTTATTTTAATCAAGAAAGTCAAATTCTTCATATTTTTTTTAAATGACATTTGGATTTAGTAAGCATATTTCGGATTCATTGATGACAACCGATATATTTTACACAAAAATTCTATTTTGCAGCGATTTTCAAAGAATTCATTTAGATGTAGCCATATTTGAAATAATACTGAGAGTAATAATCACCCTAAGTATTGCGGATATGATATATAATAATTTAAAAGAAAATCATATTGAAATAAGAAGATATATTTTTTTACAGTAAAAAGTTATCTATACCTATTGTTTCAAGCTTGTACAAAACATTAGAATAGATTTTTATATTTTCTAATGGACAATCTTCATGCCTTTCTCCTCCTTCCACTATTCATCATAAAATGATTTTGCAAAAAAAATCTCAAACAGATGAAAAAAATAACATCTTGTAAAAATAAAAATAAATGCCTAAAAATGATTAAATCTTTTAGAAATACAATAGACATTGCATGCAAAATAGAGAATAAAATTAAAAGCTTTCTATAAATAATTAATAATTGCTAGTTTGCAAAGAAAATTTTCATTAAAGGATATTTGAAAAACAAATAGAAGCAAAGGCTCTAACTTAAAATACATACGCGAAAAACAATTTGAAAAATTCGAAAAAAAAATTCAGAAAACAAATATACACTTTATTTATTATGAAATATGATAAATACGATCAACATTTAAAAAATGTTAGTTGCAAAAATTATTTAAAAATTTATATTTCTGCTCCTAGAGCTATAAGATTTCCTGAAATTTAAAATTCATATTATACCTAATTTACTTTAAACTGTAGTACATGTTACGAATTCGAAACTTGCAATACCATTGAAATATATGAAAATACAAGCATGGCAAATACTTTTCTAGTTTTAGCTATAAAGATATAAATGATTACAATATATTTCACTGATACATATCGATATACAATATATTTCACTGATACATATTGATATACAATATATTTCACTGATACATATTGATATACAATATATTTCACTGATACATATTGATATACAATATATTTCACTGATACATATTGATATACAATATATTACACTGATATTCCGTGAAAGAAGAATGCAATTTTTGTCATAGATAGAAAATGAAACAACCGAAGCCCTTTATATCAAAACATGATAGGCGCAATATTGCCATAACATGCTTTTAATGGCAATAAGCTAGTGCACGAGATTATTGATAGAAATAATTCAAAATACGTACCCGGAAAATAATTTGAAACATTCGGAAATACATTCAGAAAACAAATATGCATTTACTTATTATGAAATACAATCAACATTTGAAAAAATTTAAATTGCAAAACGTATTTATTAATTAATAGTTCTGTTTCTAGAGCTATAAGTTTTAAAGCAGCAACCTTTCATGATATTTAAAATTCATATTATACTTAATTTACATTGAACTGTCGTACATGTTATGAATTCGAAACTTACAATACCATTTTGAAATATACGAAAATACAAGCATGGCAAATACTCTTCTAGTTTTAGCTATAAATATATGAATGATTGAAAGATATTTCACTTATGCATTCATGTGAATACATTGATATTTTATGAAAGAAGAATTCAATTTATGTCACAGATAGAAAACGACACAAGTGAACCTCTTTATATCGCAACATGATAGGCGCAATATCTCCATAGCTGGCTTTGAATGGCAATAAGCTAGTGTACGAGATTATTGATATGGATTATTCATGCAGCGGAGCAGTATCTAATTCCTATAAATATTTATATGTAGAGCTTTATCAAAATACATCTTAATCAGTCTCTTCAATATCTTCAAGATGCATCATAGGAAAAGTGTGAATCCATGTTTATAAACTTGAAGGGCAGAGCCTATATGATAACAATGCATATTTTGGATTCAAATGTTCAAATTCTAATAAAATGAAAATCCTTTTATCATCAAAATAAATTTTAAGACGAAAAATGTATATAATTAAATTTGAAAATATAAGCGTGCATTTAATCATAACCTAGACTCGAATGGCGAAGATATTTAAATTGACTATATGGAGATATTCATACAATTTATCGAAATGATAGGATTTTAAATAAAATTGTTATAAAGAATTTTTTTTTCAAATACAAAGTGGAGATGAATTAATTATTCATTTATTGGTGAAAACCAATATTTTAGAGGACTCCGAGAGAGAATTTTGTTGCAAAATTATAATGTATTAATGAAAATGTGTTACTTAAGATGAAGGCAAATTTAATATCCTATTATTAAAATCCGACTCATAGAATTTAATGAAGAATGCAACATAGATTTTTCGCAAATATTTAAAGAAAAAATTATAAATTCCATCGAGTTGTGAATCTTATTTCAACGACGATAAAATACTACTTGCAGTTTTTTGAAAACTGAATTTTCAGAAACTTACTGACTGATGTGTTATTTCTTATTTCTACTTTCAGACAAACAGTTTGTACCAACACTAATGAACAGATTTTCGATTTTTTAACCATTTTCAAATAACGGGAAATTTTTTCCCCCCCCCCCCCCCCACCAAATAGTAACAGGGCAGCCAGATATATTGTATGAAGAAAAAATGAGAAGAAACACTTCAAAGGTTTCCGAAATATTTCATTATATATATATATATTTCATGTTCTAATTTTATATTCCTGTTGTAAAAGTAAAAATTAAGAAGATATTTTTTCTTTTTCTTAATTTTAACTAATGCTAAAATATTTCTTTTTTCTTCTTCTTTGGAATTGTGCCTTTTTACTCCTGACATTTTCAAAACAGTTGGTTTCCATTTATTGTTGTTGTCTGAAGGGGAGGGGGCAATCCCAAAGGAAACTTGAGGACAAGCCTGATTCCAGAACAACATTAAAATCAGCGATCAGGAAGCGAAACACCCTTGCAATATAATAAAATATATTTAACAAATATAATAAATATTACGAAATAAATATATTATAATAAATATGTATAACAAGCTTGCATTTCTTTAACATTTGTAAAATTGCTTACTTAATTGTCAAAAAAATAACAAATTATAAAATAATTTGATGCTGTATTAAGATATTAAGTATCAACGTGCATCTACAAAATTCTAATCACTGATAATGAAGATAAGTTCTGAAATTCAAGATTTTCTCCCTAATTATCTGTCCATTGATACTTTTTGAATTTATATTTTTGTAATTGACATTATAAAATTGATGTTTACGTGAATATTATCCATAGTCATATTTTCATCTCAAAATTTTTTAAAACCATAATTAAATAAGCTTTTTTGGTTCAGAATTAAAATAAAATCTATATTATAAATTTTTAGGTATCGCTTGACTACAATTCTATTAATCCCTTAAAGTAGATGTAAAAGAATGGAAGATTTCTTAAATGCATTGGAGTATTCTTTGCTTATATATGTGTCATTTGAAAATAAAATGGAACCTGAAGAAAAGGATCTCTGATCTTCTTTTGAGGATGTCTTTTTAAAAATTATCTATTAAAGCAAATATTACAGAATTTTATAAAAAGTATGGGACAAAGGGGAAATCATATTCGCAAGAACATATATTTATGCATTAAGTGCAAGGGCAATTTAAGGGCTATTCAATATCGTCGTATGAGTTATTTCTTGAAAAATATGTTTTAGGAACATGAAAAGTATTATAAGAAAAAGTAAAGTATAAAATCGATAACAAGCACGGAAATGACTAAAATAGTCAAAGAAATAGAATAAAAAAAAGCGTCTAAAGGAAGTAAAAGTAGAAAAACTACAAAATCTTTCAATAGAAACGAATAAGAAGAAAACACTCCACCCTATTTTAAACATTTGGTACTTATTAGAACAGCTAGCCTTTTTTAAAATACCCTTTTTATTCGTTGTAGCTAAAAATAGTTCACATTTGTTGCAGAAAGTCAAATCTCAATTACATGAGACATTTTAAGAAGGTTTCTAAGAACTCTGTAAACTACAAGACGTAGGCGTAGAAAATGCATTTAATTATAGACAATCCTATAACATATAAACATGCCCTTTTTACGTAGGCGTAGGAATATGTTGTTCTTCCTAAAATATATACAATATGTTTAAAAATTGTCAGAATTTAACGTCATTTTACCTTGCATTACCATCGTTTAATTCTTGGTTGACATTCCGGACTTGATATTAAATTAATCTTCCAAGTACAGTTAATTGAAGCAATAAAATTTATTAATTGGACATTTTTTTTATTTTATAATATCTATTAAGTTGATATTTTTTTAAAAAGCCAAATATAAACACTGATATTTTTTAAGGAAAAAATGGTTGGTTATATTTAGTGCCAATTGAGGCTGCAATATATAATTAATATTATATATTATAGACTTAATATTAAATTAATCTTCCAAGTGTCATTAATTAAAGCATGGAAATTTATTAATTGGACCTCTTTTTTTTTAGTTAATACTACTAGTAATTTGATATTTATTTTAAAGAGCTAAGTACAAACATTGATATTTTTTAAGAAAAAATGTTTGGTTGTATTTAGATTTAATTAAAGATGTAGTATATAAAAGTTTTTCTAAGTAATTAATACTCTGTAAGCGATCATACGGATTTTTTATTATAAACAGCAGTTTTTCAATAAATTGATTAGCAAAAGCACACACATTTGAATTTTTTTTTATTTCACAATTTGAATGCTTATATTTCAAAAAAAGAAACACTAAATTAAGGAAAAGAAAAGTAAGAACATTTTTTAAGAGATTTTATAATGTTCATTAAAATTCAAATACAGATTCATTTTAAGTAATTGCTTTTAACACCAAATAAAACTAAAATTTTAAAAAAAACCTTAAGTATTGTTCAATATTTTCTTTCCAGGAATTGAAATGAATTAAGATGTGATAAGTGCATATAGAGCGCATCTGGCAATGCTTAAATATTTCTTTTGGAATTCTGAAATTAAGATATTATTAATTATATTATTTAATTAAGATATTATTAATATATTTTCTTCAACTGCATTTGATGAATATTCCCTCTAAAACGATGGTAAAATCATCAAGTGGAGTTTATCAATTGTGATAAGAGGCTATTTAAGAAATAAATTTTGCTTCTTGCAACTTGAGGCACTACACGATTCACGATATTATGGTGATAGTAGAGGAATGATAATAGTAATAATAAACCGAGTCCTTAAAGAATAAAAATTAATTTTAGTTTATGGCATTTTTGTTTAATATAGAAAGGAATGCTTTATTATCTTATTTAAAACTTCATTAAGAGCAATTGAGTAAGTCAGCTTCTAGTTTTCCTTTTATATATAGGTATTATGCTTTGTTTTCCATTGAATTTTAAATTTTTGCTAATGGAGTCGATGAAAAGGGTGAAATGAGAGAAAAAGCACACAAAAAGAGCAAAATTCCTTGGTAAAAGTGTACCGGGTAGCATAATTACAGGCATGCTGCTCGCGATATATATATATATATATCGGGAAAAAAATCCCTGGGGCTTTTACACGTGTCAAAAATACCTAAGATTCCCTTTCCAAACTCGACACTTGTAAAAAAATCCCTATTGGAAACTCCAATTTTCAAAAGAGAAGAACAATTTGACTCTCAAAACGAAACAATCTATTGATAGTTGTAAGTCAGTCATACATTTCCCCAGATTCATAAATTTATTAACGGGATTCTGTGAGCAATTGCGTGAAATAACCGCCATACAAATATTCCTAGATATTTTTGATTCTAACTAAAATTATT
>JAPMOR010057186.1:3091-29280 GCA_026543865.1 Argiope aurantia
GACTTAAATTAAGACAAATAATGACTTAAAAATAATAATGTTCTCACATGATAACTTGAAATTAGCGATATTAAATTTCATTAATTTTTTTTAAGTGTGCATTTTTTGTATTTCACTATGATAATAACTTTAATATTTGCAAGATGTTAAAGCTACAAAGTTTCCTCCGTCCTTCTTAAAAAACAATCATAACCCCGTATCTTTTCCACATTTTAATTGTTCTTGCACGATTATTTGATAATTACATTTAATTGTTCTTGCACGATTATTTGATAATTACATTTTAATTGTTATTGCACGATTATTATTTAATTGTTATTTTCGATTGTTTGGTTCCGATCCTTAATGAAAAGTTCTCTTAGGCAGGTGATTACAAGCTATCGAATGGGCAGAGAAGTCTGACCAGACCGCTTACAGCTTCATGGGGTCACAAAGAATTATTTAAAAATTTGTGTTTTGTGGTGTAATGACATTTCTTTTTATGCTGGAACATTATGGACATTATGCTTAAACATATCAGATATATAAAAAATGAATTTTTTTTGTTCGTATTTTATGCGCTGCCATACCGTTAATCCGATGGCGATAAAACTTTGCCAACTCATTGCTTGTACTTACGCGAAGGTTATAGGCATAGTATTCTAATGATGATTAGGTGTGTGCCAAAAGTGGCGTTACACCTGTAAAAGCTCATAATTAAAATTAAAAAAGAATTTAAATAGCTATCAAAGGATTAGCTATTCAATTTTTTTTTTCATAAGCTTATATACTAGAAGTTAAAAACAAACAAAGAAATAACAACAACAACAAAAAGGAGCAAGCATAAAAAGAAAAAGTGGAGAGGTCTAAATGGCTCAAGCAGAAGAGCCTACATAATATTCCAACAGTATCATTGAAACATAATTTGAAAATAATAAAATTTACCGAAGATAGGCATTTTAAATTTAGGAAACAGACAGAAAAAAAAAATAAGCAAAGAGAAAACTATAAATAAACAAATGAAAAAATAAGTAAATAAATGAAAAATAAATATATAGAATGGCACAGTCGAAGGTAGAGTCCATGATCAGGAACAAAAAGCTAGATAGAGTTCTTTTTGCATTTTTTTTCCTTCTACTCATTAGATACTGTCCATTTTTAACAGTGCTTGACAAACTAAGATAAATTATTGTTCAATTTGGAAAATTCTGTTTTCATTATGATGTAGGAAATCCGAAATATTTTGAGCGTCTGAAGTCAATTTATTGTTTAATAGAATTTGGGAAATATTTAGTTGAGATTTAATAAATTTCCTCAAACGATGAAGAATAGGGCAATGGAAAGTATAGTGCGGAATGCCATCATAAACATTACCACATCTACAACTACAATTTCTCAAACTAAATTTTTTAAGATAATGCGGGCAAAGTCCATGGTTTGTAGTTAATTGAGCTAATTATTTATTGTGAATACATCTATTTCTTTTTGCCTCAGAAAAGATACTGAAAGTAAAGCGGCCTTTTTCATTATTTTCCCATCTTGATTGTCATTCATCGATGAGCATTTTACGAAGACGAGATTTGATTGTTCTTTCAGATTCTCCAAGGTGATAGTCTATTGCAGGTTTAAGCGAAGCAGCCAGACCAGCTAGTTCATTATCTTTGATGCCAATCTGGGCTTTCACACAGTGTAATGAGATATTACCATCTACCAGACTTTTAACGTCTTCTACTGAATTATTTTTGGGGTTGATTTTTTGAAGAGCCTTTAATACACGAAGGCTGTCCGTGAATAGATGATAATGCAAATACGGTTTATTATGATTTTTCCAATTTAAAGCTTGCCATATTGCAAAACGTTCTGCTAGAAAAATTGAATAGTGATTTTCAAGCATATACTAAAATTCTTCAATTTTATATTCGCCCTCAAAAACACAAAAAGCCGCACCAACTTGTTCATTCATTTTCGAACCATCTGTATAGATGGAATGCTGATCTGTCACTGCAGAAACATCCCACTGTATCTTTTCAATCTTACTGGAATGAACCCATCTATTTTCATAACTAATCATTTTAGACCTCTCAATTGTTTGGCCAGAAATATTGATGTCTTTATGGTGATTCTTTATCCAATACCAAGCGGTTTCAATATCACGTATCAGATCTACTGGTTCAAGTCCACTACTTATTTGTAGAGCTGCTTTAGATGTTGTACGAAAAGCCCCCGTTATTGCTAACAGTGCTTTACGTGGTACGCTATTGATCTTTTGCCTGTGTCTATTAGTGCCCTTCCACCAGGCTGCAACTGCGTATACCAAAATTCTTTCCAGGGCTCTTTTGTATGAAATTTTGACAATTTTCCCTGATATTCCTCTATCGTACTTGGCAACTGTAAGTCTATTTAAAATTTAAGTCATCTTGCTTCCATGATTTATATGGGCCATACCATTTAATCCGTCATCAACAATAATCCCCAGAATCTTCATATTTCTTGTAAGCTTGATTGATTTACCTGCATAAGAACAATACGTAGGGTGTTCATAACGTTCTTTTTTCCCATAGGGAATCAGCTGCGTTTTTTCATGCGCAAAAGTAACCTTAGAGTCCTTACACCAGCAATCTTATTTTTCTGATGCTTTGTTAACCAGATCTTGAATTTCATGCTCTAGTTGCTGCCACAAACAGATAAAAATCATCAGCGTACGCAATTATTTTAGTATCTTCTCCAAAATTAATTTGCAGTATTTCATTAGTTACTTGAAGCCAATACAGAGGTCCAGAATATTCTCTATTAAAAATGGGATCGCCGTAAATTAAAAATACTTTTCTGTCGTTGAGGAAATTTGAAACCACATTAAAAAGGTTTTGGGGGCAATTCATACTTTTTCAAATTGTGTAGCACTAGTGGCCACCAAACTCGACTAAAAGCACTTTTCACATTTAATGAAATTATAACACTCTGTTTTGAGTTATTTCTTACCTCCACAATCCAATTTTTAATGTGATTCATTGCTTCAGTTGTACTTTTCCCAAGAATAAATCCATATTGATTTTGATAAGATAATTATTTTTTAATAAATGATAGAATATTCGCTGTGTAATCATTTTATCAAATATTTTTCCAATGAAATCAAGAAGACAAATAGGCCGAAAAGCTGCTGGATCTGCATCTTTTTTGTTTGACTTGTTAAACAACACAACTTGTGCTATGTTCCATTTTGCAGGAAAATATCCATGGTGCAGGCATCTATTATAAAAATCGACAAAAATTTTGCCATTACACTTAAATGCTTCTTTAATAATTCCTGCTGAAATACCATTCGGACCTGGAGCTTTTTTGTTATTTAAACTGTTGGTAGTATGTATGTTCCACTTCAAAAATTGAAAATGGAGAATTATTTAGAGAATTTGGAGGAATTCGACTATTGTTTCGAATATTTTCATGAAAAAGCGTAGAATCACCATCATCCGAGGGAAAGTGAAATTCAAGTAAAGCATCTGTCGCTTCCTTAGGAGATCGACTAAAGAACCATCAGTTTTTCTAATTGCACTAAGTTGGAAAGATTTACTGTCTGGATTTTTAGCCACTTCAAAATGAATTTCAAATGGCTCACTTGATGTCACATTTTCACATAAATTAGACCAATCGTTCTTTTTGCCCAATTCAAACGCATTTTATACTTCGCCTCTGCTTCTTTAACCAGCATTCGAAGATATTTCTTGTCTCTTTATCTTTGGCCTTAAACGATTTCTTTTTGCTCTTCTCACATCACTGTTGAGAACCTCTAGTTTTCTAGACCACCAATTAAGTTTTTTCTTTAAGTGTTTGTTTAACTTATTTAATTTACTGTTCTACAGGCAGATATTATAATTTTTGTTATATTCTCAACATAAAAATCCAGGTCTTGTTTTTCTATATTTTCCATCGTTTGGAAATCTTTGGTTAGCAGAAATCTAAATTTTTGTAAATTTTACGTTTCTGTTATTCAGCATTAGTTTAAACCTGACAATTGATAAAAGACAAACAGTAAACAATAAACGGCACATGTCATTCGGAGTTGACCGTACATATATCAAGCGAAATAAAATTATCATCATCAATACCAATCAATGCGAGTGAAATGAAATCGAAAATATTTAGTGTAAGCTCTAATTTTTTCGTTGATGAATAGCCATCTACACTAGATATTGTCAGTCAGCTTGCACAATATTTTGGCTTCGGCGAACCGCACATACCGTTCAGGGTTGATCTCACACATACAAATAGAATTATTATTATCGATGCCGATCAAGTTGAGTTATATATAATGGAAATTTTCCAGGGCAAACAGTAATTTTTAAAAAAAAATTTTACAATGAATCGACAAACGATATTTCGTTTATCGAAGTACATATCGTGTCAATTGCTTCGTCAAAAAATTAATCTCCCTAGCGTTGGTCATTTAGTAGATCTGCCAGTGCAGCACGTGGAAATAAGCAAATTCGAGTTTCTCAAACAAACGAGAAATAACAAGTGAGAAGTGAAGCAGATCGTTTCCGAATTGCATCAGAATCAGAAGACCAGTATGCGGCAAGAATAGAGGCAACTATTCTTAACGGAAAGTTGAGTGCAGAAGATGTACTCATTCTATGCATTCACATTATTCCCACCGATGTGCCTTTTGACTTCAAAGATTTTATTCGACTTGATCACCTTCAACAAGGTGCAAGGTCAATTATTTGAAATGTGTGGGTTGAATCTAGAAAATGCATATTTTTCACATGGCTAGTTGTATATTGGATGCTCACGAATCGGATAGCTAAGAAATTTGTTTTTTTTTCTGAAGACAGAAAAACAAAAATTATTGTCTATCCTAAAACACTTGAATAATAAAGTAAGAAAAAAATAAAAATAGCATATTATTTATACTTTTCCTTTATACATCATTCAGTTTGAATGAATGTATTCTTTGTCGACAAGAAAATAAATATCATTCTTTCTGCCATTCCTAATTAAACAAGATAGCTATTTCAAATTTCAAACAATATTTCTAAAATTATTTTTTCTGCGGCAGCAATGTGCCAGGTGCCAGCTAGTTCTATATAAAATCAACATTCGTTTAAATTTCAGAAATTTTTTTAATGACTTATTTCGTACTTTCTTATTTCATTGCTTGCAGATAAGTAAAGTCTTGTTTATATTTAATTGGCTGACAGACTCAACAATTCTCTTTTACCATTAAATAAAGAAAAGAAAAGAAAAACGTACCCTGCGATCACGAAGAGAAGAAGGGGAAGGAGTAATTGCAACAATAATTCAGGAAATAATTTAATTAATCTATTTTAAAGGGATATTCGCTAAAATAGTTTCACGTATAATAGTTTTAATGCAAAAAATAATTCTTTATAAAATATTATAATACAAATAATATTTTTTCGTCTCATATTTTTAATTGAAATCAGAATTTCAACTAAACCAGATGATAAAAAAAATTACTTATTTCAGAATCGTTTGCATCTAGTTATTCTCTATATTTTCTTAAATTTGAAAGGAAAAAAAAATATGTTGAAAATCGGAATAAAATTGCATGGAAGTGGAATTGAATTATTAAAAAGGAAAAAAGTTAGAATTTTAAGATTTATGTAAATATAATTCCTGTAGAGTAATTGGCTTCGAAATTACTGTAAAGCTTAAAATTTTGGTTTATTTCTAATTTATTGAATATTTAATTAATTTTATACTTTGAAAAGTTAACAATATTCTTTCTCTTTTTTAAATAATTAGTACGCAAGGTTTGATTTTATTTCGGTTCGATTCTTTAGGAGATGCGTATCTGTAGTGGCCTTTATTTATATTAATATTATAATTTTTAATTCCCTCACAATATTGGCATTTTTTACCGGGTTTTTAAAGATAGCCAGTTTTCGGGCCTCTTTTGAAGAGTAGAGAACAATTGCAACAAATGCAATTTTTAAAATTAAAAATGAAGTTTTTTAAAAATTTCATTTCTTAATGATTTAAAAAGAATCCATTAGTTGTACTTTTTCTCTATATATTTAATGATTTTTTTTTAAATCAACGTACTATTTGCCAACGGATTCTAAAATCCTCCGCGCTTTTGCGCATGCGTTTGTATGGGTTAAATTCGACAAAAGAGGGGTTGAGATGAAAGGAAAAGACGATGTAAACATTTACTGTTCGTGTCCGTATCCTGTGACGACCACTTTTGGACGATTCCATCTCAATAAGGGATGAGAAGCAGAAGGATGAGAGCATTTCCCGAATTCTTCATCTTGACGAATTCTTTCTTTGACCCTGAGATACTTTTCGCCCCAATTTTTTTAATGACCTATTATTTTATTTTGATTCAATGGGTGAATTATCCGAGTTTACTTTATTGTTAAACATCATCTCCTCCTTTCATTTTTCCTCTCACATCTATTTTGACGAATGAAACCCGTCCTAACGCATGCGCAAAAGGTTTTACAATCCGTTGGCGATCAGTAACAATAAAGTAAATTCCGGAAATACGCACATCTTACCGCGTCTAACCCCTTAGTGAGATGGAATCATCGAAAAGGGGTCGTCACAAGATACTTAAACGAACAGTAATTTATAACACAAGTATTAAGAAGCGAATAATGATAGAAAAATTATTAAGTAGCAGATGCTAACTGGTATTAAAAAGAAATGATTGGCGTACATTGAAAAGTGAATGACTCTTTCGCTCTCAATTATGAAGTAGCTTTTTCTTGTAAGAGATATTTCGTTTCAAGAAGAAACTTGTCAGAGCAGTTTAATTCTGTGAATTACATTTAAACAATCTTAATATTAGGTTCTTAAATATTAGGCTTTTTTAAATATAGATGTGCGTTATATAAACAGGTTAACAATTACATTATTCAGATTATAAGTGCTTTCACGAAGTTTCCTATAATAATAACAACAGCACACATTATTTGTTAATTGAGCAAATTCTTTCCGAACTCCTTTTTATTCTTTGTTCTTTAAAAAAAATATGCATTCCCCCCCCCCCCCGTCAGAATCAGAAATTTTAAAAGCATTCAGCATGGCTCATAACAATTGCATCTTTAAAAAAAGAAGATTAAAAATCTTTGAAGAACTACATATATTTTTTAATTATTTTGTGACAACTTTTTATACTTTTTTGATATCTTAAACTCAGAGAAGTCCGTATATTTTAGATATTTAGTTAACGTTAGAAAAATACAAAGTTTTCTGAGTGTTCTTTCTTCTCAATAAAATGTGCTCTTTTCTATTATGAATTCCTAAGAACTTGGTTCTGAAGCAGTGATAGTACACTGCTTCTTGTTTGTGCACTGGAAACATATGAGCAGGAAATCTGTGAAAAAGGGGGTTCTAAAAAGGTTACTTGTCCCCCACATTGGAATGTGATACTTGGTTCTTTTCTCATTCCATATGCTTGGCGCAGCTTGGCCAAAAATGGCTCTTGCACCAAAAAATCCAAACAACCAACCCTCCATTCCGTCGTAAAATTGCCGCGCCGCCTTTACTTAATAAATGCACATCTTTTTAAAAATATATCTAAGATTTCCTTGCCGAAATCAACAAATCTGTTACAGAATCTCATAGTAAAATCACTGAAAGAAAAAATTTCTTTCTCTTTTGCGTTTGTGTCACGATGTAGACTGACGCATCTTTTATCACATCTTCTCTGCACAATAAAATACTTCCTATGTAAAATAAATTGAAGTTAATTCTAAAAATTTCTTCTTTTCGGCCAAACATCCGCAAAATTATATTTAGCTATATATATTATATAAAAACAAAGTGAGAGAAAAAAAATTATCAAAAGGGGTTTTTTTTTCTTTTTCTTTGTAAGTACTGACTAAATAAAACTTTTTAAAAATTAAGTTTTATTCTGATACAATAATATACAATAACACCATTCTGATATGAGTTATTGTTTCCTATTTTTTGATAGTTTCGGTTCAAACAGTTGGTAAATGTAGCCAGTCCTTACTGAAGAGGAGACCTCAAATGTCTGTTTCAGAAAGCGATGATGAAAGAGCTTTCGATAAGTAAATGTTAACTCTAAATATTTTAGAGAGTTACTGCTCATACAGCATTTATGATGAGCTTTTCAAGACCGCCTTGCCATTCCATTGTATTTTAAATGTTTCATCGAAATACAGGGTGATTGTAATTATAATTACGATTCAGCTCAAAAATCGATAATTTTAAAACTACTGGTCAGAATGACTTGATATTTTAGCAGAACAGTCGAAAAAAAAAGTTCCAAAATATACCGATAGATAGCGTTGTCAGGGGAAAGACCAAAAATGGATTCGTTAAATACAGGAATATTGTTACCCAAAATGAAACAATAGAGTTCAGGGGTTTACTAAAAATTTATTAGCAATAAGATAAGAATGCATGTTTATTGCGACAACAGTGATAACGGGGAAAAAAAAAAAAAACGCTTTATGGAACAAACACCTTATTGATAGGTGATTAAGGCTTAAGTTGTTCGATATGCTTTCCGCCTTGTTCCGCTATTAATTGAAAGCGCAAAATGGCATGCTCCACAACAGATCGGAGGGTATTTGTACTCATACAGTGGATATGGTGTGCGATGTTTGCCTTCAAGTCTGCTAGATTCTCTATCCCCCCGCTGTAAACAGCATTCTTCGGGTACTCCCAAATCCAGAAATCACATCCTTCATAGCCAGAGTCATTATGAAGCATTCAGGCAAAGAGCTGGTGCACTTCATTAATTATGGCAGCTATGTTTGCGGTGCGCTTGTCATGTATAAATAATTCGCATATCTCCAAACTATGTGAACCCTGACAGCGCCATCTATCGGCACATTTTGGAACTTTTTTCTTCTTCTTCGCCAAGCAAAATTCCATTGCCTCACGATTGTTCTGCTAAAATATGAAATCATTCTGATTAGTAGCTTTAAAATGATCGATTTTCGAAATCGTAGCTGTAATTATAATTCACCCTGTACATCGAGAGCAATAATTGCATTTTTTTTCTTTACTGGTAAAGACCTCGGTACAAATAAAAACGGAATGAAAAAGAAACTCTTTCCTCTTTTTAATCTTCAAGAAAGAATTGAACTGGTTCTGTAGAAAATCAAAATGCATTCAATATTTTCGAAATGTATTCATTGTCTTGTAAATGGAAAAGGAGCAATGATATAATTAAAGATTTCTAGCTTAGCTGCGGCTTTGAATTGCTGTCATTCAAGGAAAACTTTCGTGTTCTGATCTTTGAAACGATATAGACTTGAACAATGATATCAAAGCCGTCACTGGAAGAAATGTCCCTCAGACGAGTGGTGATTAATTTGTGGAATGAAATTGATACCCTGGGTTTGATTACAGTCTTCAAGTCCGAGTTGCTTTCTCGCCAAAACAGAAGTGAAGTATGCCAAGCAGTTGTTCAAATTGTCTGGGATAAAGTGTTGCGACTTGTTTTACCTGAATCGATGAAGAAGAGAATGATGCATTTAGTTAGACCTCTTCTTTTAGAAATATTAGACTGGAAAATATTTTACGAACACCTTTTAATGGATCCAGGTAAATATTTCGATGTGAGCATCTTAAGACAACTAATCTGGACATCTTCGGGAGCTATCCATTATGAAAAAACAGCAGAAAAGCTTGCACGTATTGAAATATTTGACCTTCATAAACGTTAGGAATTGGCTTGTCTGTATTGCTTGGCGGACTACGCTCCAATTCTTTTGAAAAAAACTTCCTGAAGAGGTTAAGGGAGCGGAAACTGCAATTCCTATACCAGACAGAGACACTTACAGGGTACGGCATAAATTCGGGCAAACTTCAAAAAATCATAATAAAAAAATTAATGCTCGAAAAAAAAATGCGGATTGCGGGAATATCTTCAGAGAGCCTTTAGATTTTGTTATTTCCATTAAAAAGATGTATTTAAAATTGACCGATAGATGGCGCTCACACGTCATACCGAGACGGTTTATGCAAATCAGCATAACTATAAAACACAAGGCTGGAAATGGATCTGTCAATCGACGCCAGTAGCATGCTACCGCTACAGGATCGAGCTTTAGTGGTTAAACTGTTCTTTAAGAACGGTGAATCCTCGACTAAAGCATTGCGACAGTTACGGACGGTGAAATGAATTAAGACGGAAAAAAAAAACAATTTCATCGAATGAGATATTGAATTTAGTTCGCCGTTTTGAGGAAACGGGAAGATTAGAGGATCGTCCACGAAGTGGCAAACCATCCGTCAGCACTGACCGCATTCCTGTTGTCCAAAGGGCCATGAGAAATGTGGCAGCCGAGACTTCAACGGGAAGTTGCAGTGCACGTGAATCAGGTAAAATAACAGGAATTCTGGAAAGGTCGATCCGACGCATTCTGCACGAAATCTTGAAGCTGCATCCGTACAAGATAGAGGCATTTCACCAGTTGTTGCCATCAGATTGCGAGAAAAGACAAGCCTTTGCAATGTGCTGGCACAAATGGAACGTGACCCACAGTGGTTACTGAACATCATGTGGACATATGAAGCCCACTTTTCATTGCATGGTGACGTCAATACGCAAAACAGTCGTATCTGGGCGACATCAAACCCTTGTGCGTACACGACCAAACCACTACATTCTCCGCATGTGACTATTTGGTGCGATTTCACTGCGTCCTTCATTCTAGGCCCTTTCTTTTTTGAAGAGCGTTGTCCTGTATCCGGTTGGAAAACCTGTTCCTTCACTGCAGAACGCTTTCTTAGGCTTTTGAGAGACCACGTTATGCCTACTTTGCAGCAAAGACGTGCGTTATTTTCCGTCACCTTCATACAGGATGGTGCCCCGCCTCACGTTGCTAGTTCATCCTAGACACATTGACTGAGGACAGAGTCATAAGCGGAGGATGTAAGAATGAATGACCCTCACGATCGCCAGTTCTTTCTCCGGCTGACTTTTGGTTGTGGGGATACCTGAAGTCTCGTGTCTACCGGGGATCTCTTGCCACTTTGATGGAACTGAAAGATGCCATTCAGTTGGTCATTGGTGGCATCAATACCGACATGTTACACGCAGCTGTAATAGGCGTAGTTATGCCCCTCACTTGCTTAATACCTTGTGGTAGCGGTCATGTTAAGCATCTTTTGCTTTAAAATAAAATGTACTATAATGTTACTGTGCTCTGTTTTCCTGATTTGCATAAACCGTCTTGGTATGACGTGTGAACGCCATCTATCAGTCATTTCTAAATACATTTTTTTAAAGGAAATAACAAAATCAAAATTCTCTCTGAACATATTCTCACAAACCGCAATTTTTTTCATTACTTTTTTTTATGATTTTTTGAAGTTTGCGCGAATTTATGTGGCACCCGGTATTTGGAGTATTATTCGACTCACTATTTGAGCGAAAAGATATCCGAGGGAAAAAATAATCCCTTTGTTGTTGATTTCACTCCTAGAAATTTCATGCTTGACTGCTTTATTGAAGATGCCTGTGAGTATGCAGCAATTGAATATTTTCTTTCACGGAAAAGCAGTAACATTAAGTTACAGTCTTTCCATTATTTACTTAAAACTGCCGATAAGGTCATTGTAGAAGAACAACATGGAAAAGATTTCCACTTCCCACATAAAAAATTCTGTGAAACGTTATTTTATTTATTGACTTGGTGGGAATTCCAGGATTATATCAATATTTTTATAAATGACCTTTGCAAAGCTCTGGTATTCTTCCTGGATTGGCCATTACAAGATTTTTTATTGAATACCGCGGATATTGTCTGGTACATTGCTTCCGAAGCGAACTATTGGGAACTGGTATCATGTATTAATAAGAAATTACGAGAGTGTGGTTACTATTTTCCTGAATTAATTCAGTAGTTTTTTCTTCGCAGTCCTGAAGACTTTAGGGAACATTTTGCCTGTCAGTTGGATGTCTTTCTTTTCACATGTCCCTATGTTGAAGATACAGAAACTGTCAGCGTCTTATTGAGAAACGTGTATCTTAGTAAAAACAGGACAATTCTCTGCTGTCATTGGTTTATAAAACTTCTTCGGATTCTTGTGATGAGAGACGGATGGGAATTGATTGATATATGCAGGGAAGTGGCTTCGCTTTCCAAAGAAAACAAGGATAGACTGGACCAACCCCCTGTGTGTGTCAAAATTCGGCAGCCGCATTGGACATAACCAATATGGCCGCCATATTTTATTTGAGCTTCTTGACGATGTTGTTGAAAGTAAACTTTGGAAATGAATTGCTGACCAAAATTTGTTTCTAAAAATAAAGGAAATAAAATGCAAAAATTTACAAAGTACTTCGAGTATTTGTAGAGATTTCCTGCATTACTTAAATCTCGATTTGTTTAAAGAATATTTAAAATTTTAAATTAAAATTTCAACTTTTTTTTTTCTGAAATAGCAAAATTAAACTAAAGAAATTACGAGAACTTTTATATTGTGCATAAGAAAGCTGTTAATAATTGAAGCTTTTGGTGCAGTTCTTTTTTTTTTTCACGCAAGTTCTACTATCAATTTTTTTATATTTATTGAAAATCGTACTTAAACTTTTACTGAAAATATATTGTGAAAGAAAATTGCAAGATAGAAATATTCTCAGTGAAATGTATGCAAAAAGAATAAAATTCACTTACAATCGCAAGTTAGCGTGTTGCAAATTTTAAAATATTTTATTGCAGAAATTTGGAGTGTTATTTGATAGATAATATACGTTTTTCCTCGATAATTTATTATGTAAAAATTCTGTTTTTTACTTGATCATATTTTAAAGTTTTACATTTGTAAAGTTTATAGTTTACTGTTAACAAAGTTAGTAAATGGTACTTATTTACTTGATACCATTTATTAAAATGTGACTTTATTCTTCTGGTTGCCTTATTCTTTTAGCGTAGGCTTAAGCCAGCCTCTCAGACAGAAGCAAGACCTTGCGAGCGAATGAAATACGTGTACGTCGGCTGAAGCCACTTTAGGCTATGAGAAATTAACCTACATTTTATCTATTTTTCGCAGAAATGTGAGAGGAAATTACTTTAACAATACTTTTTCTTAGTATATTTCATACACGAGAAAGTGATTAATTTTATGAATTCCAAAACTTTATCATAGCAGTTCTTCTAAAGTTTTATATAAATTATGGTGGAAAAAATATAAAAAAAATTTTTTAATTTTTAATTAAGTGGAATTCTAAGTAAAACGTAGAGAAACCTTTCTATAGTAAGTTCTATTACTTGTTAATTTTTAATCTCTGGATTTCGTAGTTTTTGATATTTCAGAGTAAGTATATACCTTTTATATATTCAGTATATGATATATTCGGCGTTGCTCGAGATTAAAATACCTTCATACCTCATTTTTTTATTGTAAAATCTATTTTTGTATAAGAGGTTAAAATACATAATTTTTTTTATCGCCTAAATAATTTTTTTTAACTGCACTAAGACGATTTTTTAAAAATAGACCATTGCAAATTTTCTTCACAAGTTATTAATAATTGTTATAAAAGTGTTTCAAATTTTGTTCATGAATTTCGTAACATCAGAGATATTTTAATTTTGGAGATAATTTATTAAATGATTAATTTTTGTTAGTAAAAAAATATAAAAATAACTAAATAATTGTTCATGATGTAAATTATTAATCGTCTGTTTATAAACTTTTCGTTTAGTGTTCTTCCAGAAATCTGCTATTGTATTCTGGCAACAGTTCTTCGAATAAATTCTTTTATAACAATTAAAAACCGTTTCGTAGAATATTTAACAAATGGAGTAGCTGCTGTTTAATATGATCATTTCAAGACTTAAGAATTTTGATAACATTAAAATGTCGATAGCAATAACCGAATGGATAAAATCGGTTATTGTTATTATATCAAGAGAAAAGAAATAGAATACTTCTTATCTAGTTGTAATTTTTTTCAAAACTGTAAGAAACAGTTAATAAATTATTAAAAAATTGGTAATTGTTTCTTATTGACTACTATTCCTTAATCGTTCACGTACAACTTATCAGTATTTATATTATCGATTTAAAATTTACTGAACAATGATTGTGAATTACAAAGTATCAAGTGCTTTATTGTTTTCGGCGTTCGTTGGAGAGATACATTAATTCTTGTCAGAATTATGAGTGTTAAGGCAGATTGCACCTAAGGGAATTTTGTATCAGTAAATTTAATGATGATTTTTTATTCACTTATTTCAATTCCTTTTTGTCTGAACTGTTTACATTTTATAAAATAACCAATTTTTAAAAAAGTATTTTTGCACAATATTACCCCTACAGTGTATAATTCCGAGCGTGTGGCTTCGAGCTGAAATATTGTGAATTAGAAGTAAAAGCACTATTTCTGTTGAATTCTATAAACAGAAATGTGAGTATGAATTTTCAAAAATTATTTGTTAATTTTTAAAATAATTTTCTATTTTCTTCTTTAAATCAGAAACATGGTCAATAATTGGCGGTTTGAACATTTTTTTTAATGATATGGATCCCTTATGGAAAATCTCTTTTTAAATATGTTACATATAATTTTCGAGGCATCTATAAAATTTACAAAATACTCGTCAAATAAATAATTGTACGGAATGATGCCGTGCGACAATTTCTATGCTGCATGGAAGTAACCAAGAATTTATTTATTCAATGAACATTATTTTGAATCAAACTGGGTAAATTGATTCAAAAATTGGTCCATTCTAATGGAAAACGCCAGGTATGATAGTATTTGCAGATGGAAGTTGTTTTTATTGCTTTGAAAAAGAGTTATACCTTAAATTATCTTCTATTTGTCATATATCTTTTTTTATATCTATATCTATACTTATAATAAAGCTCAGTGTGTGTGTGTGTTCTGGCTCTCTACAGACAAGACCATTCAACCTACAGCTACCAAATTTGGCACGTGTATAACTTGGAGGCCGGGAATATGCACCTCGGGGTTATTTTTTCGAATTTTTAATTAGTATTTTATTTATTTAAAAATAAAGCGAAATTTTGGCGTGTTTCTGCTATAACTTCCGAAAATATTACCGCACAAAAAAGATTTTTACATGAAGTTAAAGATCAAAAATTTATCTTTTAAATGACACCAATGTTTTAACCTTAAAATTAAATTTCTATTTTTAATTAATTTTTAAATAAATATTTTAAATATATTTTTCAACAATTTTTTTCGTACAAAATAAAAATAAAATTAAAGCTGCACGAGCACGTTTCACATTCATGGGAAAAAATTAGCTTTTTCCAAAGTGTTGCCATCACATTGCTTAAAGCTGCAATTAAAAATAAATTAAATCATTTTGGAAATGAAATCTGCAAAAATATAATTTTCGGCACGTGTCTGTAGGAAAGAAAACAAATATGAAATATTATTTTTTCTAAAAAATAAATTCAAGAAAAATTATTTTTTGATCTTTTACACTCTCTATATTATTAATCCAATAAATCAGTTTTATTTTAAGGCAAGTTTTGTTTAATATGAACAAGGTATCCATTCAAATCAGGGCCACACAGCTAATTCGTAAACCTTTAGTAATAGACACAGATCTGCTAAAATGGCCTAAATGGAAAATGATTATATTTTATGTAACTTGATTCAATAAATGCTCTAATAAATAACGAATTTTTGATTTTACATAAAGCTTCTGCTGTGGAAATCACGAATAACAAAAGGTTCTTGAAACACTAATATTTTAAATAAAAAAGAATTTCCAATCAACTAAATCAATCTCTTAAACTGACTGATTTATGAAAATTTGAATATCACTATTCAATAAAAAAGGATAATTTTAGATTTTCCATCCATCGTTTCAAAGAAAATACGCCAATCAGCGCGCAAGTTTCTCAAGATTAATTGGCCTAAGATTATAAAAATGTTGAGTTTTTCTAAATTTTGAACATTCAAAACTTCATAAATCAGTCTTAGTTGATCGTGGAAAATAGAAACATTCATTCATTTATTTAAAATTTGGTGTGTCCAGAATATTTCTCAGAATACGATACCTTACTGCATTAAATTTAGACTTCATAATTTTTGAAATATATTTATAGGCCGGAACAAAATATTATTATTGATTTCATTTCAATCCTTTTGAAAACAAAACTAAAAATTGAATTTTATGCTGAATCTGAGAAATTTTTGTTGAATTATTCTTTGAGATATTACATAAATTATGAAAAATATTTTGTAGTTCACATAAGACTTAAATACGATCGATTCTATTTGCAGTACTCATATTCAATAATAATAATAAATAAATAACTATAAAAAGGATAAATAAAATAAAACGTTTGGTCTCATAAAAAATCTCTTTATATTAATTGCAATTTTAGCATTCCTACTTTAACTTAAAGTTGAAATTTTACCGGAAATGAGAACAGATTAGGAAAATATATATAGTAAATTGAACGAAACGATCTAAACAACAGTATAAGTTTGGTATGACTATCAAAATTTGAAGATTAAAAATGTTTTGTTTGAGAAGCTATTAAGAGACGAATTACTTAAAATATTTAAATGAAAATTATAGCGATCTGTAATACTGGCAAACCGGCTGGTCGCCAAAGGCGGCTAGTGCTTATAATAAAGCTGAATGTGTGTGTGTTGGCGCTTTACAGATCAGACCGTTTGAACAAGATTTGGCGCATGTAAAACCTGGGAGTTCGAAAATGTGCACCTCGGATTTTTTTTGAATTTTTAATTAGAATTTCAATTAATTAAAAATTAAGCAAAATTTCGAGAGTTTTTCGGGATAACTTCGGAAAATATAATCGCACAAAAATGATTTTTACATCAGGTTAAAGTTTGAAAAATTATCTTTTTAGTGATACTAATTTTTTGATTTATAAATTGAATTTCAATTTTTAATGAATTTTTAAATTAGATTTTTCAACAATTTATTTCACACAAAATAAAAATAAAATTTAAACTGCACGAGCACGGTAAGCGTAAATGGGGAAAAATTAGCTTTTATCAACGAGTTGCCACCACATTAACAGAAGCTCAAATTAAATAAATCAACTATTATTGCAAAGTAAATTTATAAAACTGCAATTTTCAGCACACGTCTGTATAAAATGAAATAAATAATAAATAGGAATATAAATGAAATAAATATATTTAAAAAAATAAATGTTATTCATAGTTTTCGATGATTTTTTTGCAATATTTACATTATTAATTCTATAAATCAGCTTTCTTTAAGGCAAATATAGTTTAATGTATACAGAATAATCACTAATCAGCGTCCATCAGGTAATTTGGGGCATGCATCTGCTAACAAAATGGTTTAAATGAAAGCAATTATATTTTATGTAACTTGAATCAATAAATGCTTTGTTGAATTACGAATTTTAAATTTTTACAAATATCCTCTGCACTATGTATCCTATTTAAAAAAATATTTTGCAGACATTAATATTTTAAATAGAAAAGGTTACATTCCGATTAACTAAATCAATCATTAAAATGGATTGATTTAGGAAAATTTAAATATCATTATTCCATAAAAACGGGCAATGTTAGATCACGTAATCGACCGTCTTAACCCTTTCTAGGGCCGTGGGAATGATGCTTCCCACCAAATTTATTAATATTTGTATGAAATTATGTAGGGTGGCATAAGTTCAGACAAATTTTTTTAGACAGAGATGCTTCAGTTCTTTATCTTACACAAAATGATGTGTCTTGATTTGTTAGTTAATTATTAATTAATCAAATTAAATTTATCTAATAAGCTAAATGAATCCCATTTCTTATTCTAATTTCAAGCCTAGAAATATTTTAACATAATATGACTAGAAAAAAATGGCCCTTTAAAGGGTTAAAGGAGATACGCCAATCTTCTGCCAGGGTTTCTCGACAGTGGTTGTCCTATGATTATGAAAATGTTGATTATTCTAAAATTATAATATTCTAACTTTATAAATCGACCGGATTTGATCGTTGAAGTTAGAAACGTTTATTTATTTATTTAAAAGCTGGAGTGTGAAGAATGTTTTGCAGAATATGAATCCTTAGGACTCTCTAAAATGTCAAGTATATTTATAGACAGATTATGAAATATTACCATTGACGTCAGTTAAATCCTTTTGAAAGTAAAACTAAAAATTCAATTTTATGATGAATCTCAGAAATAGTTGTTGAATAATTCTTTGTGACATTATAAAAATTATGTAGTATACATGAGACTTCAATGCCGAACGACTCTAATTTCATTTCTCATATTTATGCTTGGTTTTTATATAAAAAATGTTTTATGTTAATTGCAGTTTAATCATTTCCATTTTAATATAAAGTTAAAATTCAACGGGCGCTGATAGAAAATTAGAAATAAGTACTGCAATGAACAAAACGGCTTAAAACTTACATAATAGTATGAGTGAATTATGTGACTATCAAAATCTGAAGCTGAAAAAGCTGTTCAGAAATCAAGCTACATAAACTATTTAATTGAAAATCTTAACAACCATTAATACTGGCGAATGGGCTGGTCGAGAAAAGCGACCAGTACGTGTAATGAAGCTGAATGTCGGTTGGCGTTCTATAGGCCAGACCGTTTGAGCTACGAAATTCGGCATATGTATATCTTTCAGGACGGGAATGTGCACCTCGGAGCTATTTTTAAAACATTTTTAATTAGAATTTTAATTGATTAAAAATTAAGCGAAATTTCGGCGTCTTTCCTCGATAATTTCCTAAAATTTCCCACAAAAATAATTTTTACATCACGTTTAAGTTCAAAAAATTGTCTTTTTAACGATATCATTGTTTTAACTTATAAATTAAGTTTAATGAATTATTTAAAAAAGTATTTTATACATATTTTTCAACAAATTATTTTGCATAAAATAAAATTAAAATTTAACCTGCTCGAGCACTTTAGAAGTGCATGGAAAAAATTATCAGCGTGTTGCCATTACGTTGACAAAAACTAAAAATGAAAGATTAAATTAACGCTTAGTACAAACTTAACCTAGGAAAGTGTATTTTAAAGCACGTGTCTATATGAAATGGAATAAATATAAAATGTAATATCTTCTATAAAAAAAAAAGTGAGAAAAAGTTTTCTGTGGCGTTTTAAAATAGCTATATATCATTAATTCAATTTTATTTAAGGCATACATAGTTTAATATATACAGAATATACACTCTAATCAAGGCTCAACAGCTAATTTCTAAATTTTTATTAATTGGTGTATACATCTAATAAAAAATGCTCTAAATGAAATAAATAATCATAATAATGCATTATGCATTTATGTTAGTAAATGTTCTGATGAATTAAAACTTTGAATTTTTATACAGATCCTCGGTTTTGTGAGTCATGTTTAAAGAAATATTCTCGAGACGCTAATATTTTAAATTAATAAAGCTCCACTCCTTTGCAATGAAAACAAATTGAGTTGAAAATTTAAATGCCTCTATTCTATCAAAAACATGTGATTTTCGAACTTTCCACCGACCCTCTTGAACAAAATACGGACTGTTTGCATAGAATAATTTAATTGTTGATTGTTCTAAAATAAAGATAATCAAAATTTCATAACTTTGCCATTTTTGGTCTCAGAAAATTGAAACTTTAGATTGTCAAAATAATTTTATTGAATATGATTTATAGGATCGAAGGACTGTGTAAAATTAAGGCTTCAGAATTTTTTCAGAAGTATCTATTTATGGATTGAAATAATATAAAATATTATTTACGGCACTTAAATATTTTCCAAGGTAAAACTTAATTTCATAGTGAATCAGAAAAATTTTGACTGAATAATTTTCGGAAATATTGCATACATTACGTTTACCAGTGTTTATTTTTCTTGGCAATTAATCACTTTTAGTCGGTTAATAAAAGTACCTATATTTCGATTAAATCCATTATAATTATCTTATTATTACAATATTTTTATTACAGTATGCTCTCATTAATGCTGCAGGCATCAAACAAAAATGGATCATGAAATTCACAAAAGTTTCGGAATTACGAAATTCATTTTTAAAAAAATACTTACAGCGTCTGGAAATTTTTAAGCTGATCATTTTTATATGTATAATGTTGCCATTAAATCTTCCTCCTCCTTTATTTTTATTTATTTAGTTTTATTCAAGTGTTTAACCTTTACTCCATATGTATTTAAACAGTTTCGTACTGAGGTAATAAAAGAAAAGTGAAAGATTTACTTCATTTTTTCAAAACTGGCAACATAAATTGTTGATGTTAGAAGCAACCAAAATCAGGAACTTGAAAATCACTTTTTAGCCGCTAACTTCAAAGCGGTTGCAGGTATCGAAAAGCTTTAAATAGAAAAGTTGTTCGCCCTAATGAAACGCTAATGTGACTTTGTTCATTTTGTTCCATTTTTACGACAGAAGTAACTGCTATTTTAAAAGCTTTATCATTTATTTCAGATTGTTCTGCAAATAACTATATAATATACACTGATTCACTGAGCACTTTGGAATCACTATTTTTACACGCTCGCAGCCATCCTTTGCTTTTCAATATTTTAAACTTGTATGACAAACTTATCTGGAAAGGCTTTCAAATTATTTCATGCTAGGTCCTCGCACATGTGGGAATTCCGAGAAATGAAAAGGCTGATATGGCAGCCAAATTGGCTTCTACTTTCCTGCTCCTCTTTCTGATTACAAGAAATATATGTCACATTTTGCATTCTAAATGGCAAAATGAATGAAATGCACAGATTTGTAATAAGCTTCATACAATTAAGCCTACAATAGATCTCCGGCCCACTTTGCACAACAGAGAACTGGACACAATTTTAACTAGGTCGAGGATTGGGCACACTTACATGTCTCTCACATTTGTTGATCGGAGACCCAACACCATTTTGCTCAGTATGTGACAATCCTATGTCTATCGTACACATTTTGGTAGAATATCCACGGTTTTCTGTACAGCGCCTTGCATATTTTCAGAAATCTCAGCCTGATTTGGGCGAGCTGCTTTCCAAAACTCTGCATGTAAACCTTTTTAGTTTTCTAAAAAACGTTTGGTTTTTTTATAATCATTTGACGCGTCTTTTAGTACAGTAACGTATCTTACAACATTTTTGCGCATTTTCAGGACTCATATTTTTACACTTTTAGACATTTGATTTTGTAGCCATTCCAAGTTTTAATTTTAATTTTTTAATTTCAGTATTGTGGCGCAGCTTAGCCAAAGATGAATGACTATTGTGCCATAAAAATTCAAACTCAACTCCATTCTGAAACACATTGCATCATTTTGTGAAGCTTTCAATCTCAAAATTTGTTGTAGTTAATGGTTCTCCCCTAATGCTCAATATCTGTACGTGCATTCTCAAATGATTGGCATCATTTGGCGACAGCTAAGAGTGACATTGCATTTCGACGCATAATTCATGCAAATTTTAGTGTAATATAACCTTTTTCGCTTGCCAAAAATGAATCACTGGACTGAACTTCCAATTTGAATGCCACTTGCAGCTATCGAGACATGTTTACGACTGACTATCACACCATTTAAAATTTCCGCTTGAAGGTCGGTATATCACACTATATATAGATAAATGTGTTGCCACAAAATTTCTTTAAAATAACCTTTCATTGGAAATTTTTGCGGATAAGTACTATTAACTTTTTGATTGATATGCTTATAATGATTCATTGTTGAAAGATAGATCTTATGATTTTTTTTCTTTCAGGTAATTGCCTACTTTCAAATCAAAAATAGAAAAAAGAAACTGGAGCTAATGATGAAAGTTATAGCAGCGGTGACGAATTCATAGAAAACAAACTCTATAATAGTGCGGTAATTTTCTCAGAGATTTTTTAAAAAAAATATATCTTACATTTGAGAGATAAAATCAAATATACTACATACATTAAAATCCAGAAATATCAAATTATCTTTGCAGATATCACATACTTTGAATAACTGTCATTCATGCAAAACTTTATATCGCTCAACGATTCTTTCATGACCATGGAGAAGCGACCGAACTTTGTTCTGAAGCTGTCACTCGAAGAAATAGCACTCAGAAGGGTGGCTGCTAATGTGTGCAATGAAACTGATGTTTTTCCTTCGAATGAGATCTTCCAAATCGAATCTATTAATACTCGGGAATTTGAAGCAGTATGCCAACCGGCTGTTGACCAGATTCAAGATAAAGTGTCGAGACTTGTTTTACCTGAATTGCTTAAGAAGAGAATGGCACACTTAGTTAAACCTCTTCTTGTAGAAATATTTGAATGGAAAATATTCCACGGAAAATTTTTCTTCAATTCAGATGAACATTTCGATGCGAGTATTTTAAAACTAATGTGTTGGACATCTGTAGGATCGGTTGATTATCAAAAAACGGCGGAAAAGCTTGCATGTGCTGAAACGTTACACGTTGTGAAACGGTATGAATTGGCATGTTTGCATTGTTTAGTGGACCGCATTCCAATTCTCTGGGAAGAACTCCCTGACGAGGTGAAGAGAGCGGAGATTGCAAGATATCCTACTCTAGGCAGAGATACATATTTGGAATATTACTGGGCTCAGTGTCTGAAGGGTAAAGACTCTGATATCAATTCTACATATTTAAAGGATATCTCCTTTACGAAGGACGCCTTTGAATTTGCAGCGCGTACAGGGAATGAATCAGCAACTAAATATTTTTTTCAAAAATTAAACAATGGAAAGCAAGACTCATTTGTATTTAGAACAATCCACTTTATCATTGCTGAACGCTGTCGAAATCCAACAGGACAATCTTCCGTCTTTTCGAAGAGAAAGCTTTCAAAAGTGTTATGCTATTTGCTATCCACGATGAGCTCCGAACATCAAGTGCAAGCTTTAAAGGCGTGCCGTTGCGAAGTTTTATGTTGCTTTCTGGACTGGCCATTGCACGACCTTTTCTTGGACATTGCAGCAATCATCTGGACTTTCCTTCCTGAAAGCAAGTATGATTATTTACTAGGACATATTACTTCGGTTATTAAAGAGTCCGGTTACTATTTTCCGAATTTGATTCAGGAATTTTTTGTCCGCAGTCCTGTAGATTTTAGAAAACACTTTCTCCGTAAGCTGCATTGTTTCCTTTCTGAATTTTCCTATGCTGAAGACACGGAAACTCTCCAGATAATTTTTAGAAACGTAGACCTTGGAAACAGAATGAGACTTGTCACCGGTCTCTGGTTTCCGAGACTTTTGAAGGATCTTATGAGGAGAGACAAAAGGCATTTAGTTAAACTGTGCATTCATGAAACGTCGCTGTCTGAAGAAGAGAAGAAGATCCTGAAGGAGAATGTTAGGAGATTCTCCTCGAAGACTTGCAGTGAATTGCAAAATTTCTTTGATATCCTTGACGAGACCGGAGCAACTGAGCTTCGAATATCATTCGATGGTCGAAATTAAGCCTTTTTTATTTGCCAATTTGTTTTGTTCCAAGACGTTTAAATTTTAAACATGTTGCTTGCAGTGTGAATAAATAATAACTTGCAGTAAATTGGAAAAAAAATCTTTGTGCTTTACGAAACAGAAGCAAGTGAATTTCGAATATCAGCCAATGACTCAGATTAAGCCTTTTTATATACCAATTTTTGTTTGTTCTCAGAAATGTAAATTTTAAATATTTTACTGACAGAGTTAATAAATAATAAATTTCCGTTATTTAATTAAATCTCTAAAATCTTAAGAATATTTTATCCAGGAAATTTTTTGAAAAATTGTATATTCATATCAGTTATGTTCTTTGAAATGAAACATGAGAAACCAGAAACAAAATATGGTTAAAAATACTCTGGTGAAGCTTTAAAAAATAAATAACCTACCAAGAAAGTAAAGTTTTTCTTAGTCTGATCGTTTGAATTTTTTTTAAATACATTATCTGTCGAAATCCCGTTCATGTGTTTTTGTAAATAGTGGTTGGAGATTTTGCAATTTTCATTTTAAATCTGAACTATACAGTTGAAAATTTTTGATTAGTCTCTTTTCGACAGCAGTGCAAAACTTGTAATTGTTTAATCAGTTGTACTTACATTGTTCAAACTTGCGTTTTGTGAAACAAAAGCAAAAAGTGTAAGTGTATTGCTTTCCAAACATTATTCTTTTCTGTATAATGTTTGCAAACTTCTTTTCATACTTTTATACCGGAACTCATGCTTTCTAGCAATATGTTTCTTTGGCCAATATAGAATTCTTGGGATTTCCAGTAGAAATTCCCTATAATATTTTAATACCGGTTTGTTTAGAAAAAACGCTGATATGACATCGTTTAAAAATGATTCCTGAAATGGCAAAGCATAAGGAAAGTAACCATAAGCACATTTGTGCAATGCGTAAGAATATTTCTGTTCAAACGAACGTTTTATTTATTTTCTTTGTTTATTGAGCAAGCAGCAAAATTGCAGAATATTATAATCTTTTTCACCCGCAATCATAATTAATCAATTAAATATAAATAATACTTGGAGTATGGCGGTGTTTTTTATCCTGTGTATGATATTTCATTTCAAAAATTTTCAATTTGTCCAATTGGTATCAAAAACGCCATTCATACACTGCTCCATTGGCGGTTTTTAATGGATATGAGTGCACAAATGTTTTGTCCCATTGGCATCGCAACTGGCCTCTATCCCCTTCTTCAGTAGCGGTTTTTCATATAGGCATCAGGAGTGGTCACTTCACTCCTAGAGGGGTGTCAAAATCTATTCGACGCAAATTGCTGTGCTAAGCCCGCACGTTTTTCTTTTTAAAAAAATTTTTCTCTTACGTTTTTTTTAAGAAAAGAAAGGAAATGAATGAATTAAAATATCAATATTTAGAGAATGAATGGGGAAATAAAAACAACTGAAAACACGGGTGAAAATAAAATATGCTAGACTAATAAATAATTTTAAAGCAGAGATATTCAGAAAGAAGTATATTCATACATAAGAAATGTGTGAAAGGTTTGGTGGTGTACCGCTATTTAAAAAAAAATTATACAGCATAGTCAGTAACAAAGTATATTCTCTGTACAAATGGGGGAAAATAAGCGTCGTAGAAGCAGTAAATATTATTATAGGGATTGTCTTCAAAATGGAAAACTAATATTACAAAACAAGCATAAAGGTGAAATTAAAAACGCAAATAAATTTAGTTTTCATTACTTTCTTACCATTAATTTATTTTATTGAACAGGGACCTCAAAATAATTTAAAGTTTGTGGCCTCATATTTTCAAAATCCGCCACTGGCCTCCTTATCCTCTCCGTCACCACGCCACTGTATGCAAGCCTGTCATTCAGTTTCTTTATATGTTGAAAATGAATCTGAATTTCTTCTTCAAATATATGTTGTAAGAAATATTCTCGAAAATTTCTTCTTCTGAATTCTACGAAAATAAAAGAAAGAAATATTCTCAGTAAAATGTAAGCAAAAGAAAAAAATTCATTTTTATGTCATAAGTTATTATATGCCAAATTTTAAAACATTTTATTGGAAACATTTAAATTTACACTTGATAAATAGTATGTGAAGCTACATATTTCGTGATTCGTGACAATTTATTATGTAATAATTGTGTTCTTTTTTTGATCATATTGTATTGTAAAAATATTTTTTTACTGCCTAATAAAGTTTATTTATAATACTTGTTGGTTGATTTAATAAGATTTATTAACCCTTTATTTGGAACAATTGCTCAGAAACAAATGTTTTCATTGGCTCCTATGAGAGATTTGTAATTTCAAGTTCTATACTTGGGTATTATAAGCAAGCTTTGTAATCAGATACCTCTGTATTAATTTTTAAAATAAATTATTAAACAGAAATTTCTAAGAAATAATTAATTAAAATATCGTAAAACGCGTAAATATATTAAAAGTCGCAAATCGTGTTAGTTACACCATTTAGAACTCAAGAACGGCTGTTCCGATTTTAATCATATTTGACTTGTTATCTATATCTATATCTATATCTATACTTATAATAAAGCTCAATGTGTGTGTGTGTGTTGGCGCTCTACAGGCCAGACCATTCAACCTACAGCTACCAAATTTGGCATGTGTATACCTTGGACGCCGGGAATGTGCACCTGGGGGTTATTTTTTCGAATTTTTAACTAGAATTTTATTTATTTAAAAATTAAGCGAAATTTTGACGTGTTTCTGCTATAACTGCCGAAAATATTACCGCACAAAAAAGATTTTTACATGAAGTTAAAGATAAAAAATTTATCTTTTAAATGATACTACTGTTTTAA
>JAPMOR010057186.1:29680-63980 GCA_026543865.1 Argiope aurantia
TTAAAAAATATCTTAATATTAATTACAATTTCGTCATTTACATTTTAAATTAATGTTGAAGTTTTACCGGAAATTGCAACAAATTAGCAAAATATATATACTAAATTGAACGAAACGATCTAAAAAGTATAAGTTTGGTATGACTATCAAAATTTGAAGATTAAAAATGTTTTGTTTGAGAATCCTTTAAGAGACCAGTTACTTAAAATATTTAATTGAAAATTGTAGCGAGCGGTAATACTGGCGAACCGGCTGGTCGCCAAAGGCGGCTAGTAATAATATAAGGGGGAAAACATTCAATAAAACTACAAAAATAAGTATTACAATGGCTTGTCAGAAAGATATTTTCTTTATTGAATCTGTATATACATTCGGGTTTGTTCTGTTGAGTTAAGCACCTTCTGATATACAACATTTTTTGTTTTGTTATCAGGCGCAAGAACAAATAAAGCGGTTGGTTTACCAACACGTGAACATGCCACATATAATTGACCATGTGGAAAACATGGGTTTTCTAGATTCAAAACACAAACACTCAACGATTGCCCTTGTGATTTGTTAATCGTCATTGCGAATGCCACTCGAAGTGGAAATTGAATTCGTTTAAACTCTAAGGGCATATCGCTTGGGATCATGGGAATCCTTGGAATGAGAACTTCCTCATCTTTGAATTTTCCTTTGAGTATGGTTGCGTGAATCACTTTGATCATCAGTTATTTTTTATCACCAAACGCGTTCCATTGCATAATTTTGGTTGGTTTAGTTTTCGAAGCATCTTGACCACCAAGACAACCTTCAGCTGTAAATTGTGCGGTGGTAAGCCAGGCATATCCAAGGAGTTTAAAAATTCAAGTGGATAGTTGGTGATTTCGTCTTCGTTTGTTACGCAGTCAATTGATTTGTATGAATGCAGAGAACCAACTATTTGATTCTGAATTACGAAGTTTAAGTAAGTCATCCACGTCTTTGTTCTTAGCCGCCAAAATTGCTTGCTCAATCAACCATTTATGATTTTTGTAGTTACCAATGATGTTCGGGAACACTTTGTTAATGAGCTCATCTTTCGATGAAATGAAATTGCAAAAATTCCGAGGAAATGAAATCAATCCGCTCGATTCGTCGACAGGAACACGGCCATTACCGATAGTCAACAATTGCTTGGAGAAATCTTCAGCAGAAGGATCGTTCAACAATGCAACTCTCATGTCGCTTGAAGTTTCTTCACATAGCGCCACAGATTTGATGATTTGAGGCAAGCGTTTATTTCATCGGCAGCAGTCGATCTTTCAATGACTGGCAGTGTTTGGAAGAAAACACCTGACAGTAAAATCATTGCGCAGATCTTTCAATGTCCGGCCAAATGCTTCCAATGCGCGTTTGTGTGCCATCGTGCATTCGTCCCGCATGATGATTTTAGATGCTACTAAAATTTTGACCATTGCGGACTATTTCGAATTGTTACATGTCACTTGTTTAGAATTTTGTAGGTTTAACGGCAACTTTAACGCTGAATGAGCCGTACGCCATCCTTCCAACAATGTGGCCGCTATGCTAGAAAAAGCAACTGCTACCGTAATGTTCGATCCCGCACGAACAGTGGCCAAAAGTAATGATATGAGGAATTGTGAAATCTTGTAGAAACGTTGCTCGATTCAAATCAAGACTTGAAGCATCGCGCCGAAGATTATCTCGTTATTGATCTCTACGTCGAGCTCGACGATTTCTCATTGCCAACTGGGCCGTTTCACGGGTTTCCTCTCTTTGCTCTTCTGGTTGAAAAGCTCGAAGCCGGGCCATACTAATACAGCGGTCTTCGCGTGCGTTTTCTCGTTCTTCTTCGGTGGATTGATTCTCAATGTTCCGAAGCCTAATTGCATTGCGGGTTTGTTGGGAAAGATTAGAACTTCTGTGTCGCGACATAATAATATAAAACAAACAAATTGACCGGAAACCTAAATGTTTTTTCACAACAAATCACTGACAACATGAAAAAAGAAAGAAAAGACACGGTAGTGACGTGTCAACTCGAGCTGAGCTTAGTTCAAATTTACTCGTAATCTCAATCTATTAAAATGTTTTTAATATTGTTACGAAGCTCAGTCATTAAATTGGTAAAAACAAAACATGCGTTCCAATGCCGTTCTGAATGGCCTGAATAATGCACTGCAGATCATGGATAATTTCTTCTTTTCATTGTTGGGTTGATCTCTTCCCGTCGATCAAGTTGTTCCTCCATATTACCAATGATGCATATTTGCAAGAATTTATGCTGTGCATCTTCAAGAGGTAGTAGCAATGATCCCATTTGATGATGAATGTGGCTTTGAATCTGACGAAAATGAAATCAATATTACCCATTTATAATCTCTTTTTTTCTTTTTATGTTAGCATGCCTTATTTATTTTAGAAACAAATACATTGATCTAAAATTTTTGGCCTGTAATTGAAACTACATTTGAGTAGTTTTTCATATATCAAACAAAACATATCTTTGAAAGAAAATGAACATTGACTCTCTTCAACAGAAATTAAATTACATTGAATATCCGATTAAATCCTGGCTCTTGGATAATGTTTGCCCCAAATGAAGTCACATTAAAACAGCCATTGTATTTTTGAGTGTTCACTAGAAAATGTGATTCTGGTCTTTCACCGAAAAGCAATGGCTCAGGGGGCGAAGTCAATAATGGCAATTTCACTTTGCTATTAAGGCAGCACAATCCAGACGTTTCTCCAGCAAACTTTAATGCGTCACAATGCTCGCAAACAACGTCTATTTGACCAATGCGAGATGTAATCAATTGTGCAATCGTATAGAAACGCTGCTCGATTCAAATCAACACTTGAAGCATCGCGCTGAAGATTATCTCGCTGTTGCAATTTTTTCAACTTTTAAAAAAATAATGATGAATTATAAAAATCATTTTTAAATACACAACGGAAAGTTGCAAATAATATTCCATTGGAAAGACCGCCATCGAAGTTCAAGACATGAATTTAAACTGTCACAATCACAGTTCATTTTGAAGCAAAACCGTGCTGAAAATCGTCTGCCAATCAAGAAAACTGGAAAAGTATTCTGGGACGCTAGAAACCAGCTTCTCTAGATTTAACCTATTTCATTTTTTAGTAGTGGCAATTATTTTTAAATTGTAATGTTTCGAAGCCAAATGTTCGAATTATTTATGATCCTATCCGGAAACGTTTCTCAGAAATAAGATAACACTTTCCAGATTTATTTTTAATGCGTAGAATAAATTTGATACGTTACAACGAATCAAGCATTATTATCTTATGTTTGAATTTTTTATTATTGTGCTCGGATACGTTTCTCGGAAATAAGATATTTTATTCCATTATGATGAATTTCACACGTTTTAATGGATTACTGATTTATAGAGCATGCCGGCGTCCTGGCCAAGGGGTAGCGCGTCATCCCTGTGATCTAGGCGTTCCGGGTTTGAGTCCTGGTTTCGGCATCGTTGTTCTCATTGTGAGGTGCGTGAATGAGCCCCCCCCCCTGTAAAAAGGGGTTATGCAATCAAGTGTGTGTGTGCTATCTTCATTTGAGCTAGAAGTCCGACTTCTGTACTCAGCTGCTCTGGGGTTTTTACACTCGGTGGCTACTGCTCAAAAATTTGGCTTAAAATAGTTACACAGACACACACACACACAAAAAAAAAAAAATTATAGAGCATACTGAAATTCTGCTTTTTTAAGAAGTTTGATGGTTTGGTTTGGTTTAGTTATATTAACGTCCCGTTTGAAGCAACACTTGGGCTATTTTAAGAAGTTTGAAAAATACTTTGACGTGCACACGGATATTTAATAATTATCGTTTTGAATTAATTGCGATTATTTATCTTACAGTTTACTAAGAAAATGCTGTACGGTAATAGCATAGTTGAATTCTCAATCTATTAAAATGTTTTTAATATTGTCACTAAACTCAGTCATTAAATTGGTAAAAACAAAACAAATAATTTAGTTAGTAGTTTTGACCTACTTGACAATTGTTGCAGTATTATCAACTAAAAAATACCCCTAAGATCAAGATTAAAATTGGTGTGATCGTAGTTTAACCCCCTGATTGGCGCACTTTTCAAAAATCGCGAGCTCGCCAACCATGAGCTTACGCTGTATTTTTCGGAGGAGTCCTAGATTAGAGAGAACGGGTGTTGCCAGCTTTGGTGCGTTATCGCCAAAGGCGAAGAAGGGGGTTAAACTACGATTCCCCTTAACTTTTTTTTTCGTGAACTTTTACGATATTTTATGGTTATTCTGCTATTCGGGACTGAGATGAATCCAAAAAAATCCCCAAATATCATTAAAATTGGTACAGTCGTTCTTGAGTTATAAATGGCGTAACCAACACGATATAATAAATATATTTTAAATATATAGATATATCTTACATAGAATGTGCACTCCAATATATTTTAAATACAATATTGCGCCATTTGCAATCAAAGGATTAAAATATTACTTTATTTTACTCTTGTGGTTCTTGAACAAGCAACATATTGAACAATAACTAAATTTATAGTTAATAAACAAGCAACTTATTAAACAAGAACTAAACTAGTAGTTAATGAACAACAAGTAAGCTGAATTATAACTTGTTTTATCTTTTCGTGCTAAACAGCTCTGTTTTAGTCACAATTCCCTGTCATTTTAAAACAATTTGTGTTACGTTCATTAATAACTGTGTAGCTAATGATTCGTCTGTTAGATTAGAAGGGTTAATGGTGTTTCAGGTCACTTTTAATCCGAACATTAAAAAAAAAAAAAATTGTTCTTGGGATAATGTCTATTGCATCGTCTTTAAAAATCATAATTCAAATCGTAACGAGTTTAATGAATCAAATTTGGTATATTGTCTTTGCATTAAAATTGCAGATACTTGTGAAATAACAGTTGAAATCCATCCATGTCTGGGTAAATCTTTGTCCATTTGCATGCATTCTGCGATATCGTTAATGAAACTATTTCGTTGCAACATAATATTGCAATAACACATTTCTTTAAAGGCAATTATCAAACTAAACACTGATTTTTCGCCGCTGTGTAATTGTTACTAACCCATTAGTTTATCAGACCATGATTTCAAAATGACTTGACTTGGGGTCTAATGCTTGATAACGAGTAAAATTTCATTTCATTTTACTTTCATTATTTTTAGAAATACAAATGTCTTTTAAATTCGTAAATAATTTCTATGAGAAACATTTAAATTTATTTTATTGAATTATGTAAAATACTAATTCAATTTTAAGTCCATATTAAATGAAAAAAAATGAAAACATGATGAAACAATTTAGAAAATTTCTGAATGTTAAAGTGGATTTTAATTGAAGAAAGCAAATTAAAATATTCTCCAACAAACAAAGCCAAATCTCAAATATACTGCAAGAGAATAAAACTACATTAGCATGAAATTTATGTTTTTAATTTCCATTTAAATTTTTTGTAATAAATCCTTTTTGTTCCTGTTCCAATAAATATAAACAGTTCCATTTCGAAAACCAATCGATAATAAATCGTATACAAATGAATTTTTTAGTTTGCAGAATAAAATGAGATTAGTTACTGTCATTTTATTTAATAATAATAAAAAGAACACGCCTTTAGAAGCTCTGACATTTTCAGGCATATATTCAGGTGCATACAATTAAAACATATTGAGTTACATATACATAGGCATATTTTATCCTACAGAAATTATCCTCGCTCACGGCATTAGTATAAAAATTGTTTTACATTCTTGGCGAGTAAAATTCAGATTCTTGGCTCCATCTTTAGGCGAAAAAATGTAGCCGGAGAGCAACCATACAGCAAGCGCGTCATGCAGAGAGGGTAGAATTTGTACATGGGATGAGCTTTTTCGTCCATTCACCATTTCAAGAACGAGCGGAGCGGAGCAGAGAGAAATGAATGCCTTCCTCTGATATCGATTATGAATTCGGAATGGGATGAGCTGTTTCCTCCATTCACCATTTCAAGAACGAGCGGAGCGGAGCAGAGAGAAATGAATGCCTTCCTCTGATATCGATTATGAATTCGGATCCATCAGCGGTAAATAAATATTTTCTCAGAAACTTAAAAACAATAACATCCTTTCTTTAATTCTTGTATTCAGAAGTAAATATACGAAATACTTTTTTACATACATTCAATTCAAATTATTATTGAATAAATTAATAATTAATATTTTTACCGGCTTAACAAATTTTAACAAACATCATCATCAGCAAACAAATCGATCTTTTGTCACGGAATTGCATTGTTCTGAAACTAAACGAGTAGTCAGATTTAGAACTGTGTTTCGAGTTACTAAACCAAATGGTTAAATAATTGTGAATTCGAGATAAATTGGCGAAAAAGCTAAAATGGACAATCATCGTATGTAGTTTCGTAAAACAAATTCGTTTTTGGTGAATATTGAAAAATCGGCTGAATTTCGATTCTATGAAGAAGTCTGAGTATTTCTTGGTGTGTATGTGCATTAGATTATTTATTGAACTGTTTATAGATATTAATATTGGATTTCCATTTCGTTTTTGACAACTCGAATAATTCTTATTTTATTATGTGTAACTGTTGTTTATCCGTAATGAAGAAAAATAATACTCGAATATAAAACGAAACCAACTGTGAGGTAACATTTATTTTTTCACTTCTGTTTTGAAGAAACCTTTGTTTTTCTATCAAATATTTATCATTGTGAAATTAATTGCCATAAATACCTCAGACTGTGTAATGTATTGAAATTTTAGGGCTAATGTTTTATATTAGTTTAATAATATGTATTTTATTATCTCTGAAAAAATTGTTTTTATTTATCTAATCTGACTCCAGATAGCCCTGCATTCACTTTTATATCTAATATTGTTGAGGTCGATTTTCTATGCTTATAAATAATTTAGTAATATAATGAAACTTATAAGAATTTGAACAATTATATTCGATTAAGTATTGATATTATTCTAATATTTTATAATTCATAGAATTTGTCACAATTTTGAATCAATCACGATTAGAAAAATGCAATTGTTTTTTTATAGAAAAAAATTATAATGAAAAATTTAACAGACAAAATATGAAATCTCATGCAAATTGGAAAATCACCAAAAGAAAAATGATTTTAAAATTTATTTTAATTCTTATTCTAAAAAATTGAATAATGAAATAAAACTATTAGTTCTTCATTATTTTGATTCGCTTTAAGTTTGGAAATCATTCAAATTTTCAAAAATAAAAAAGAACTTTAGAATAAAGTAGATAAAAATTGATTAATAGAAAATAAGTGGCATATGATTGAAAAAATAGAGTAGGTGAGATTGGAGAAATTAATTCGCTTACTAAAGAGAGTTTTCTAATAGTAAATTTAGTAATTAGATTACACCAAACAAATTTCAATATATATTAAGTGAAGAGTGGGAGTTGTTTTTATTCCTTTTTCTTCCCCCCACCCTCAATTTTTTTTCGTGCTACTAATTTATTATTCTATTTTAGCAAAAAATTTTCCAAGAAATTCATTTTGCAATATTACATCTGTGACAAGTAATTCCACATATAGAGTCTTTTAACTGGGATTTTATGAATTAAGATTAAAAGCATTGTTTCATATGAAAACGTAAGTGTAAATATTAATCCAGTTGGTTCAAAAATTCACATATTTTACTAAAATAGAGAGCAAATTATTAAGATAACAATTATTATTTAATGAATTTAAAGATAAAAATGTTAAAATTTATGTAACATTCTCAATTGCAATAATCTTTGTCCCATAAGAGAAAATTGATAAAATAAATAAATTACTAATTTCCAAAGTTTAGATTCCATCAACATATTACTTTTTCTTAGGATTCTAAGGCACTGAATTATTTTGACCTAACTCTTTCACATGCCTTTTTATCATTATTATTCAATTTCTTATAAATTATAGATACATTTTTTCAACTAAGTTGTCGTTTTCAAAAATTGATTGTAATTTTTTAAAATTGTTTTCAACTTCTCTTTAAAAAAATGAAAATTTTACAATAAAACTTTATGCACTTGCTTAATATAGCAGCCCATCCTACAGTAAAAAATGCTCAAACCTATGTAAAGAATGAAAAAATTACTCAAATAGTTTCTGCAGTTTATTTTTAAAAATTGAATGAAAAAAAAATTTAAAAATCTGAAGGCACATTCTGTATTTTCTGTAAAGAATTTTCTCTCTTATAAAAAAATTAATTAATGGTATTTTGAGAAACAGATTCAGTTGTTGATAATTTATTAATATGATTTATTAGACATATTTTAAAAACATAACATGGATGAATCTAGGTTGCCATTAACCACAAAAATCTTTGCTTAATTTTTTGGATTACTATGTAAATACCAAGAAATGAAAGAGCTTTGGAATATGTTTGCTTATTCTTTTCATAAGGTTCAAAAGCTTTTCAAAGAATATTATTTTTTGAACAAATTTTTCATCTTGCTTTCTCTAACTTAATTGAGTTGAACTTTTATTTTGGTCTCTGTAGTTTATGTTTAAGAGCCTTGTTTTCTATAAAATTATATATATCAATCTATATGTTCTCAATTAGTTAAATTTTAAAACTTAATTGAATTTATTTTAAAATTTCACTCCGAGTGGGAGAAGGCGAATAGAAACTAAGAATAACATGACTCACCAGAAAGAGTAAACTTTGTTTTTGTAAAAGAATGACCAATTTTCAATGAATTTCTATTTCAGTAACAGTTGATGAAGAGGATTTCCCTCTCTCCTTTTTATTTGATTTATATTCCTTAAGAAGGAAATCTATCCTCCCACTTCTAGATTTGAGGTAGTATCAGCTAACCCCTAACAACTGAATGTGCCTCTTATTGGAAGAGTTGTACTGTAATCGGTGATGGCCCTTAGGACTTATCCATAGTTTTTACCTTTCCTTTGGCAGTGTTCAGATCATAGAGCTAATATATAAATGGAGGAAGCTAGTCGCTTGTTTCTAGTCTAAACAAGGGTACGCAACATGAGCCATGTGAGAAATCTGGTCTTTTTTAGCGCCATATCGCAAATCTTGGCATACTCAAAAACTGCCGCGCAACGTTTTGTTTCCCAGCATTGGGTCCGGCCGGTTTTCATTTCCGGTTAACGATTCCTAATAATTTATATATATACTCATTCTTTGAAAACTAAGCAAACTGGTTTCGAAAATAATGTTTTCTTTTTTACATCAGTAGCCGAGTTTATTGATTTAAATTATGTTTACTTTTTTTGTGCATTAATTAAAAGTGAATATTTTTCTTCTTTAAGTAAACATTTTATTTCTTTTCTTTACCTAAAAACATCTTATAATTTTACATTACAGGTTCAAATACTTTTATCATTATTTAATACAGATGAAAAAAAACTTTCTATAATAAAAGCAGATTATAAAAGTGACCCAAGTGTTGTTTTTTTTCCTTGAATATTCTGAATAATGTATATTTTTGCATAAAAATGAAAAAGATATTAATTAAAGCTGTTAAATTAATTTGAAATAATATAGAAAGAAAAAAAAAACACTAGCTCAGAATCGAACACAGGTGTCATGAATGCTACGCCGGTGCCATAACCACTACACTACTCGAGCACTTGATCGGGTAACCCATTATTAGTATATAAGCTAATTTGAAAGTTTTAAGGTTGACTATTGAGCCTTAATATTTTCATTAATAAACACTCTAAATGTATACTATCATTATACAAAATCTCATTCCGAAGTCAATTTTAAACCTCTTGCCATCTCCTTGTTAATATCAGTTTTAAATATTTCGCTTCTGGTTTATAGTGTTGGCGGTAACTTTGCTTCTAACTACTACAGAAACAAAATTAAATCATTTTTGGAATCTTAAATGTATTGATTTAATACAAAATAATAAGAAAATTCGAAATTTTACGAAAACGGTGATTTTATTGTATGTGCATATCGCAAGTTATTAATAAATGTTAACATTCAGACAAAATTTTTATCTGTAAAGATAGCATTTCTTTCTTTAATAGTTTATCTTTAGAATATCCACTAGTTTCTTTTTAGATCTTAATTAAAATTATAAAAACACGCAATTACTGCTAGCACATTTATGAAATTTTTCTATATAACATTTTCAATAAAACGTTTTAGTTTTACGATTTCATTCACAATGATGATTTAATATCTTTTACGGTATAATACGATTCGAATATTTATGGTAAAAAAAAACATATTGGAAATAATAAGGAACTTTATTTGCACTAAAATAAATACACAATCGGTCAATAGTGTTTTTTTACCAATTACCAATAGTGTTTTTATGTAAACACTCGTATTGGCGATAAAAAATCACGCCAAGCTTGCAGCCAAGCACTTGCAACGCATTCGAGATTAAAATAAAGCAAGTAACAAAATATAATGCAGTTACATCAGTTTAAATGAAGCGTAATAACAAATTAAATAAATTTAATACAATAACTAAACCAAACTATTAAATATTATTCAGTTTTAACACCAAAATCACTGATTGATGGAGGTTACGAAATTTTAAATTGACTTAAAATGGATATAAACAGAATATGTTTATTGTACATACCTGTGAAATGATACATAGCTATCCTTAGAAGCTTTTTCTTTGCATCCAATTGCAGAGCAATAGTTAACCATGGCTTAAATAAGTTTTAAAGTCCAACAGTTAAAAGCGAGAAAAAATGTGCCATTGAAATATAATGGGGAACGGAGAATGCGGTTACAGTGAACACAAATTCTGTTCACAGATCACGTGATTTTATTTTGTCCTACACCAAAGTAGGGTTGCACTCTTTCTATCAGTATCTCAGCTCTCTGGTTCCGATCATACAAAATTTCAGTGTGCTCTTGAGGACGTTGAGTAGCTTACATTTATAAAAGAATTCAATTGTCTTTTTTTTTACTGCAATGAGTATGCATAAAAATTTTTACTTTGTTTTTAGAAATTACTCTAAATATACCGGAACTCAATTGTTAATGGAAATCCGAAGTTTCTGAAAAAAATTATGTTTATACAGATTTTTTGATGTGCTGAAGTTTGGTTGTATTTTTCAGAGTAAGTTTAGTGTCTTTTTGGCAGCCCCTTATTTAATCGCCAGTTTCATTATGTATAAATATTATGGTTGCAGTACGTATAATGGAGCTTGGCAAATTTAGATATATTCAAAGTTACCAAGTAAAGTCCAGGGATGGCTATAATATATTACGTGTAATACGTGGCTTTGTTTGGGCTCAATACCATTGAAGGTGCAGATTTACAAATACACAAAATCTTTGAAAATTTTTCGACTAAAATTCAAAATCATTCAAATTAACTCCTCTAACAAAACACATCAATGAAATAAGAGCATTTGATTAAAGATTAAAATTAATATTTCACCAGGTAAAAGAAAATTAACAGAAAGAAATACGGCTGAAAAATCATCGCAGTTTGTACTGTACATTAAGAAACTTCATAAAATTTATTGCTTCTGTTAGAACATTTAGTATACGCTGCGCATGCGTGGAAATAAATTATAAAATTTTCAAGCATTTATAAGACCATAAAAACTCGATTAGGGGTTTTTAATTTTCTTTATTCTTTCTCTAAAAAATTTAATTCAGAAGTACATCAGAAGAAATCTGAAATAACAATAGGTGATTAAATAACAATATTTAGTTTCCAATACATAAAGCAGTTTTCAAAAAATTATTTTCCTTTTAATCAATAGGTGAAATACATATTAAGCCTTGTCTGTAAATGTTGTGGGAAAAGAAACGGCGCAGTCTGAAAATTGATCTCTGAAATTCTGTAGACGGGAAAAATAGTTTATCACACTGCATACGCCAAATTAAAAGGATTTTTAATTTATCTATACGGTTAACCAATTACAAAATGAAATAGCTACTGTGAATTCTTCAATTCAAAATTTTTACAAAATATTCATATAAATGCTGTTTGAATTTATACTATAGTAATTGTATAAAAAGGAATTTTTAAACTCTTTACAGCTGGTTTCTTTTCTTGATTTATTTTAATTACCTTTTTTGGGTATAATGGCTTCTAGTACATTAAAAACTTTACTTCTATTCCTGTAAATACCCCAAAATAAAATTTTAAAAAAATGTAATTAAAATCTTTTAATCAGACTCATACAAGGGAAAGAAACCTTGTTAATTTGAAAATAAAATGTCCATTCTTTATGTCTTGGCTATTATCAAAGGAAGAAAACCAAAGATAAAAAATTTTAAGAAATAATGAAAATTATTTGAATTCCGTTAAGATATTGAAAAATATTGTTGTAAGATATTCTTAAAAATATTCATTATAATTATATTAGCAAATAAATTAAATTACAGTGAAAAAAATGGTATAAAACAAAAGATTTTTTAAAAAATTATTAATTGTTGAAAAAAAAATCATTTTTACTATGAAATGTTCTTAAAAGTGTGGGGGAAAAAATATATGAATTTTCTATATTTCTTTTTAATTTAAAAAAATAATAATTGCGAAACTTTGAATTAATCGGTAATTTGAGTTTTTCCCTAGTCCATTAATTCTTCTTTTCACACAATATTAAAATATTTCCGTTAATTCCGATTTTTTTTAGTAATCATTGACTAATTGACATAGAACTAATAGTTATTTTATTAAACCAACATGAGTCCTGTCCCCAAACTTTCTAGCATCCTCTCCAATAAAGGAGTTATCACCCACACTCAGCAAAAAAAATTGTGGAGTTTGGGCAGAGAATGCCTTGCATTGCATTGGCGTACAATGCTCACGAAATATTAACCTTTGAAGAGAATTTAGATTTTTAGAGAATCTGTCTTGCGATCAGTGACATCAATTCATTCCTTGAATTGATGGATTATTCTGCCAAGTGGCCAGAACCATTCCTATTCCCGATCAGGAAGCTCCGACTGCAGCTGAGGAATTCCTTGGAAACAGAATTATGCTTTACGGCTTGCCTATCGATTTACATTCGGATATCAATTCGGACACAATTTAATTTCTCACTTCTTTACTGAGATTTTCAAACTCTTAGGAATTCAATGAACAATGGAGCGACAACATTGCATCTTGAAGGAATGTCATGATGTAAAGAATCGATGCCATGTTTCATTATTTCTTTTAAAGAAGTCAGATTGATTGAGATGCACACTTTTCACCTTTTTCCTGGACTATCGAAGCACGTCAAATGAAGTGATTAGATAGAGCACACCTGAAATGCCTTTTGGTCAACCTTGCACTCTCTTTGGAAGATCAAGTGAAAAGCCTTCCCCTAAAGAATGTATACATGAAGAGTTGAGAGGCACTTTTGGAAAGTGCACACGCGTAGACAGCGGGAGAATTAGTCTGCAGTCGAATGAATGAAAATTTGTAATGATGCCAGAGAAATAGATCGTCATTTTATGGGGAATGTCGAATTTGAATGTATTACTACCCGAAGACACGGAGGGGGTTTGAGACCGAAATTGCAACTCAATAAGGAAGACCCTTATTCTGCCGTCAAGAGCTAACTGATGTCTGTGGAATTCAGAGTCGTCTAACGCCGATCCAAAAGATATTCACGTCTATGAACTAATACAGAACAATAAGTCATAGGTATGGATAATGAGTCTTTGGAGAGGGGAGTATTGTCACAATTCTGCAGTATTTCCTCCTTGCAGATAGTTTTATTACAAAGAAAAGAGTTCTGCTACTATGTTAATGTGGTGCAAGATCTGTGATTTCTTACTTTGTCAGTGTGGTTATTTTCAAACATTGTATCCTTTTAAGTTTGATAAATTGTTGCGCATTTGTAAATTGCATTTATTTTGATGATTATTCAAACAACAAGAGGAATCTCGTTACATTTTCGCATGATCTACTTTCAATGTATAAGCCATGGCTTGCGATTCCTAAAGTATTTTTTTCTTGAAGATAATTATTAGAAAATCTACAGAGTTGCCACGGCGTCGGGAAAATGCTGAGGATTCGAAAATCATTTAAAAAATAGAGAAATTTGAAAATTTCCATAAGTACTGGGAAAATACAGGGATATTTTAGTTTCTTAATTCTTTCCCCACCCTTTTTTTTCATGTAAAAAAATTCCTATCTGAGAACATTGTAAAAATAAAAAAATAAAAATTTACTTTTAAAAACAGTAAGAAACTTTTTAGTTAAAAATTTTTTAGTTTAAAAATAATCTTTTAAAGCTGAATTTTCATGGGCAATAAAACTTGCTGCGACTCATTGGTCCTCTAATGCAATCAATGATGTATCGAAATCGAATCGCAGCGATGACCACACGTCAGCAGTTAAATATCACATAAATAAAAACGATGTTCGCATATTGTCGATTCAGATTGTTTGTTGGCGCACAAACACTCTTTGGTCGAAATTAATTCATTTTGGGAATATAAATCTTTTCCGATTTCTATATCTGATGCTTTGTCGATCACGGGACGAGTTGCAACGGACAGTTTTGCACGCGTGCCTGTGAATTTCTTGACAGGTGTTCATCGATTCTCTCTGCAGATGGCATTTTTCTTTTGTAACCTTTTTATATTTGTGAAATTGTACATGAGTTAATATTCAGTATGTTACAGATTATTAACAAGTGACAGTCAGGTTACAGTTATTATTAACAAGTTACATTTTATCTTGTTAGCAATGCTGAGTCAAAAATCCCAAGGTTATACTTGTCTACAAAATTGGACTTCAATTTGTTATCAACTATGTATCTTCCATCTAGACCACTACAGCGAAGTTGTACAGCAAATAACTGATAGCTCTCCAAATAAAGCTGCACGCCGTATCAGTATCACGCATTGACTTGTCCAAAATCCACATATTTAAAAAGTCCTCCAATTCATTTCAGTTGACCGCTCCCATCAGAATTTTTCGTCATACCAGCGTGTGTGGTCTCACCAAAACTTTCTAGCATACTCTCTAATAAAGATGAACTTATGTTTTAGAAGCATTTTATCAAACCAGTTGAAACCAAAATTTGACATAGAGTTGAAACTGCAGTCACAAAATGAATACCAAACCCCAGGTGTTTGTGTTTTTTGATTAATCGTGTTTATATGCTCCTGAAAGTACAGATGTTTAACCACTTGATGGATTTGACTAAAATTTAGATGGGTGTCTTCAATAAAAATGTTAAATCTATGTACCGAATTGTATCTATCTAGCTTCCTTCGTTTTAAGATTTTCGTGTCACATTATATTTCAACATTCGGACAGAAAAACTTCCTCTCAATAGATTTTGCTCTGAGTTTGATATAAATCTTAAAATATTATGTAAGACCATATATTAAATTTAATCCATCTAGATCAAAGCGTTTTTGAGTTATCGTTGTAGCAGGGGGACTTATTCCAAAAGTGTGCTTTTCGAATTCCTTGAGATCTAAAACGTGGAGATTTGTCAAAATCTCGAGTTAAAATTTTTTTGGCGACTCCAGCACTTCCATTATACTTTGTATGCGAGTATGTAAAAATTGAATTTTACCGACAAGGAATTGTTAAAAAAAATGTCTCCTGGCATTTCATGAGAAATTCCATGGAAACAAGCTCCGTTTACAAATCTCAATTGAAATTTTTATAATGTCCTTCACAGGCGATGAAAATTACACCGAGTCTGTGAAGCAATATAGACACCTTGCAAGTTCCGGTTTAATTTTAACCTTTCAAACTTAGCTATAAGTAACTTCTGTTGTATTTTTATGTCGATTGTTGGTTTTTGAACGAAAATTTTTAATAATAAAATTTTATTGTGAAAAGATTGATCATGCGTTTGTTCTTTCGTTTCAGGTAGAGGTATTGTGGCAGATAGGTACAACAGATGGACCTGTTTTCAAATGCCCTTGAACATCAAGCAGAGTATGAATCGACTTCCATCAGTGAATTCTATTTTCAAGAGATAAATTGTGAGCGTCATCTGTAAAGAAAATAATAAACGTAGGAGAACATAAGATATTGTGTATGCGATTTTAAAGAACTATCTGTCGGAAAGTGAAAAGACAGTTTTTCAGTCGATGAAAATGGACCAATACTTGTACCCGAAGACATTAGAGGATCTTGCTCTCAGAAGGGCGGCGGTTATTCTGTGTAGCTGCCCTAACATGTATATGTTTGCTGCAAGAATGAAAGACTCGACGAAAGAAGAATTTGAGCCAGAAATAGATAAAATCTCGAGAAATATTGTAGCTAATTTTTCGTTGCCTCTATTGCTGGAGCAGGATTTACTTGGAGGAATGAAAGCTGTTTCTAGGGAAATAATAAAATGGGTGAAGTTTCATGAAAATTATTTAGAGCAATATGATGGAGTTTTGTCTAGACTAGAGAATCTAGAGCATATATGTTGGACACGTTTCGGAACTGTGGACTACGAGAAAACGGCCCAAGTACTGATCCGCCGCAGAAAGTTAAGGGCCGAGCAGTGCTACAAACTAGCCTGCCTCTATTGTTTCTGTGAAGATATAAAGGAACTTTGGAAGGAATTACCCTATTCGTACAAACAAGTTTTGCTTAAGAATAACCCTTTGCAGATTGCACAACCTAGAATAGTTGTATTTTTTACTTGTTTATTAAGAAACAAAGCATATCAGATGGGATTATTTCTTCCAGAAGGGCAAAGAGATATACCTTCCATCATTGAAAATATCTTTGAATATGTCGCACTCCAAGGTTATAGAACTGCAACTCAGTTTTTTTTTCTAAAGTTAAACGTCTTGGACAGAGAAGACATAATAACAAGGGTAGCTATACGTGTAGCGAAAATGCGTTCTTTCGATCGTTGTTCTTATTTGCACGAGTACCAAAAATATAGCGACGTCTTTTGCTTTTTGATTAGCCGTTTGCTTGAAATTAATCGAGATTTGTGTCGCAATGTGCCGTTCGAAACCCTGAAGTGTCTTCTGGATTGGCCCTATCAATGCGAATTCTTCAAACATGCAGAATATGTGTTGCGATACTGTTTTCTCACAAAAGAACAATACAGTCGGTTGCTTTTCATTCTGGCTCGTAATAGTTCTTCAGGATTCAACTATCCGAGAATGTTTCGGATATTTTTTCTCATGAGTCCGAAGAAATATAAAAATTATACGTTGACTCATTACTCGCATTTCTTGCGTGAATTCATAAGGATCAACGATGTTGTGACCGTGAAATTTATTCTCAGGCATTTGAATGTGAAAGAAAAAGTGAAACTTCTGGTCAACCGAAGTATGGGGCGTAGCTTTATTCGTGATCTAGTAACTGCAGGCAAGTGGGATTTCCTAAGACTCTTTATCCGTGAATCCCAGTTAGCCAATGAAAGCAAAAAGAGTCTCGTGACATATTTTATGTTGCGGTGTCCTCGGGACTGGAAAAGCGAGTGGTTCAAAATGTTTGTGCATGAAATCCGTGCAGATCAAAGCGGAGCAAAGTACGATCGATGGGCCTCCGATTGCAAAAGAGTATTTCGATGTGTAGTGAGGAAACGCCGCAGTGAAGATGATACCGAACAGCCTAAGAAATTACTTAGAGCAAATTAAGTAAAAGAACGAAGAACGTGCGTGGCCGAAAGGAAAACAAGTATCGATTTTAACTTTAATTTATTTTTCCATTTTAGTTCATAATTTATATACGGGGATAAGTAGTACTTTTAGGGATTTCTTTGAAAGTTTTCCGATTAGGAGAGGGAATTTTGGGTATCTTTGAAGTTATGCTGTGAACGTTAGAGGTTTTTATAACTTCACTTAAGGCCATAGTAATCTCTACAAAGGGAAATTTTCGCACGAGTTTTCCCTATCTTATGGGGAAAATGCAAGCAATCTGGACAACAACATACCCGAATGAGTGTGTAAACAGAATTGATTTTCCATATTTTTAAACGCTGAATCCGTGACCTCCTGTGTTTTTGAATTGATTGTGAAGTTGAAGTAAAACAAAAAGCAAGAAAGGACTGATTTTCTGGAAAAATCTACAAATTAAATGCTTATTTGACATAGCATGAACTACCAGTAATTGTAAAGATTAATTTAATTATTTGTTCTATTTTTCAGAAGATGAAATGAACACAAATTTTCATTTTTATCCATAATTTTTGCAGTCATGAATTATCTGGTCATGAATGAATTATTCACTTGTTGAGAAAATTTCGAAATGACAAATATATATATATATATGTATTTAAAATAATAAAAGGGAAAAAAAACTGGTGAATCTTTTACCCAGCCTCAAACATAGATCCGATTTCGCCTATTTTTATAGGATAAGAAAAATCATGGTCTCGTGATATGTTATCTAGTTTCTTCTGCCGCCTTTGACCTCTATTTTTATGAGAAATTTAAAAAAAAATGTCTTCTTACTTTCTGATACGAAAAACCACAACAAAGTTCCCCTGTCATAATCTTGGTAACGATTCCGAAAGTTTTTGTTTCGAAGGGTTGCTTATGGTTTCTAAAATCATCACCAATAACGATCTACCTTTTACTTTTCCAGAGATATTGTAGCATATAATTTTTGTAAAGTTGTCAATCTTGGCAACTGGATCTACTTTTGTTACCAACTTGACAATTTCGTTACTTCCAAACATAGCCAACCACCCTGCGTGCTGTACCTTTATTCTGCAAGTGTCATTTGAAATAATGCTTTGTTCACTTTTACTTATATTATTATAATTATACTTTTACTGTATATTTGTTGGGAGAAGATACAGCTCATTATACTGCCTGACACAACTAAATTAATCTTTTCAATACTATTCTCAGTCGATGGCCGTTTTGATGCTTTTTATTGAGTCATCTGGAACCAATTTTGCGAAATTTGGCTCATTTCTTGTGGGTTGGCATTACTATATAAATTTCATTTTGCAATATCTCACAAAAATGGAGCAAAAGGAGGTAAACAGCAGCTGCTGATCTACGTAGAAGACATTTCTTTTCGTGTGATGTAAAAATCTTCGACATCTATATTTTACTAGCAGTTGTTGACAATGTATATTTTTAAGGTTTTCATCCTCGCAGAATGTACAATGAAGTAGGGATTCTGCAGTTTTACTCGAGAATGGACGGTGGTCGAGATATGGGAACCATCCACGACATATGAAAGCGTAACTATCTTTCATATGAAATAAAGATGGACGAAATCCGTACAGTTTCTCCAGCTCTATGATATTCCCAATTACTTTTCAATGGAAAGCATTTGGTAGAACAGCTGATCGCTCACGGAGCTAGTCATTTATTAAAATGAAAAACTTTCTGTAAAAGTAATATTTCTTAAGGAAACAAACAGAATTAGGAACAAACAAAATCAATCTATATAAGGAATAATGTTGTGCGGGACGTATTTAACATTTTGAGCTAGCTAGCAAAGGAATTCCTTTTTTTTTTTTTTTTTTTTTTTGTAAGTTCGATTTGTAATTTTATTTTAAATGTTTGGTTATTAATTTTCATCCCAGTTAAGTATAAATAGGTCGTGCGTATAGAATTGCATCCTTTTTGGACGAATGCTTTTGTATCCACATTGTCCCAAACGATATCAGAGAGAGAATGCATTTTTATAAATGCTTTGTGATAATGTGTATATTCAGAATATTTTGTATATAATGTGAATTACTGTGCTGTGTATATTATATGCATTTTGTGAATTGATCCTTGATTAATGATAATCCAAAACAAAATTGGACAGTACTGAATTTGTAATGAGTTGGAATAAGAATTCCAATTTTCTGTAAAGTAATTTTGAAATTCGAATCAGAAATGGTTCCTTTAATTTTTTTGTTAAGTAAATTAGGTGAATGAATATTCCATATATTGTGAATTTTATATGTGATGTTGCAAAACAAAACCGGACATTATAGTTTTTTTTTTAATTTAAAATTGACCGAAACGTCTTTTTAAATGTTTAAAAAAGAATGAATCATTAATTAAATGAATTAAAAATATTTTTCATTAATTTTTTTTTACAAGTTATTAAAATTTGGAGAATATCTTCATTTACAATGTTCCTTTTTTTTTTGTAATGTTATAAGATTCCGTTAAAAACAATTCTATTATTCATTTTTTTAATTCTATAAAATATATCTATGGATATTTTATATACTGCAAATTATGTCTTTGTTTTGTGATATTACAAATCAAAACTGGACAATGTAGTTTAATAAATTTTTTGAAATATTTGTTTAAAGGAATAATTATTGTTTTAAATTTTTGTCTTGAGAGATCTAAAAGTTTTTGGGTAAAAATATTAAATGTTATGTCGTTGTTTTTTCCATGCATTCTTAAGCACTGAGAGGCAATGGAATAATTTCATAAATGTGTCTCTGTGCAGAAACAATTTCAGGAAAAAAAAATTGAGAGAGAATGCACTTCTCGAAACATTCTTGCACACACTTCAATTACCCCCTTCCCCACTTCTGCCCCCTTGAAATTGTGGGCCTTCGATAAGGCCACTAATATCTTGAATTCCGTTCACTAACACCATGCAAAATAATTAAAAATTACAGTTCTGGTGATATATATTTGCATGAATCTATCTTGAAAAGACTTGTTTTGGAAGCCTGTTTGCAGACCGACTCACGCCAAAATTTGACACAAAACTAAAATTGTAATCACAAGAGAATAGAACGAATTTCATTGTTTTAAGTAATTGCGTTTATAAATTATTGCATTTACGCGTATGTGAAAGTATAGACAGACGGATTGGCAACTATTTGACAGAATTGGTTCTAAATTGAATAGGTGAGATGATGAACTTGTGTGCTAAATTCTATTTTGATTGGATCTTCGCATTTTGTAATTATTGTGTCCACTTGTACTCAGACAGATGTCCTCCGAACAGATTTTTCTCAACATTTGATAGAAATCTATGAATGGATGAAAACACTGAAGTTTCATTTGTCTACTTTAAAGCGTTTTTGAGTTGCCTTCCTTACAGATAGTCATAATGACAAAAGTGTGTTTTACTGTCTCGGAGAGGTCCAAAACGAAGAGTTTCATTAAAATTTCGAATTTGAGTTTTTTGAGCGTTACAATACTCTCTTTATACTTCACTTACGATGAAGTAAAAATGAAATGTGACTTATTGAAGCAACCATAAGTAATTTTTATATTCCTATTGAATAATTTAGTATTTATTGAAAAATGAATTCCAAGGTGCAAATATTATAGAACCAATATACAAATCTAGACTTGTTGCAAAGTTTTGTATTACTGAAGAGCTTTGAAGTTTTTAGCAAGTTCCAAAACTTTGCATCATTCGGTAAGAACTGAAAGTTTATCTGTACACTTTAAACATATTTGAAGAAATGAACTATCTTTTGCAAATATTCTTCTTTCAGTTAAATGCAGACGATAATGATTTATGATAGGAAGTACGAATTTATCGTTTGATTTTTCATTGATATTGGAGGGGGAAAAACCCATCTGCTTTTCTTAATTGATTTTGGAGCTAAGATCTTCAAACCAAACAACCGTCAAATTCATAAAACCTCTACTACAAAAGTAGGTTTTCTTTAAATATATATATAAACAGCTAAAAAATACGCAGCTTTGGGAATTTTTTAATTTATTCGGTTTTACTTATTGATATCATTAAATTTTTTTCTTTATTTTAATTTTATTAGTTTTATTCAAGTTTTTAATGTTTATCACATGTGCATTTAATCCATTTCATACTGTAAAAATTATTATTTTAAAGTAGCGACGTCAATTGTCGGCATTAGAAACCGTTTCAATTATCTGCTCTGGATTACCCTGTACGATGGACGCAATGAGTGAGGATATTCCGCCCGTGTGGCTTTGGGCTGAAATATTGTGAATTAAAAGTAAAAGCACTATTTAAGATCAATTTTATAAACAGAAATGTAAATATGAATTTTCCAAAAATGTTTGTACTTTTTTTATAGTAGTTTTCAACTTTCTGCTTTAAATCGGCATCATGGTCAATAATTGTCAGTTTGAACTTTTTTTAATGACATGAATCTCTATTAAATACGTCGCATATAATTTCGAAGCATCTATAAAATTTGCAAAATAACTACAAAGTATTTTTTTTTTTTTTTTTTTTTGCTCGGAACAATACCGAGGACCATGATGCGCCGACTTAGAATTTATTCATTCAACAAGTCTTATTTCAAAATTGATACAAGAAATGGTCCAGTAATGCAAGTTGTTTTTCTAACTTTGAAAAATAATAAACTCACGGCCGAAATGGCAAGGAAACCTTCGATCATTTATCTTCCATCTAGTGGCCGTCTCAAAGAAGGTACACCAATCATTCCTCAAGAATGATTCGCCTAAGAATATGAAAATATTGATTGTCCTGAAATTACAATATTCAAACTTTATAAATCGGTGAGATTGGATATCAGAAGAGAGAAATGCCGATTTATTTAAAAGGATAGGTTTATTTATTTCGAAAACATTTCGCAGACGGGCTGTCTAAAATTTAAACATCAAAGTATTTTAAAATATATTTATTGACTGAAAGAAAATAAATGATTAAAATAGACGTCATTTCATTCCTTTTGAAAATAAAACTAAAAACTATACTTTGCCATGAATCAGATAAATTTTTGTTGAATAATTCTTTGAGATAAATAAAATATGAAAACTATTCTGTAGAGCACATAAGTCTTGAACGCCCGACAGCTGCGCTTTCAATTCTGACATGCTTGGTTTCTGTAAAAAAAAAAAAAAAAAATACTTTTACATTAATTTCAGTTTAATCATTTCCATTATAATTTTAAGTTGGAATTTTTCGGGCGCTGATAGAAAATTAGAGATAAGTAGAAAATGAGTAAGTAGTAATTAGAGATTAGTATTACATAGAAGTTTGAGTGAATTACGTGACTATCAAAATTTGAAGTTTTATTTTAAGGCAAGTTTTGTTTAATATGAACAGGATATCCGTTCAAATCAGGGCCACACAGATAATTTGTAAACCTTTAGTTAGACACAGATCTGCTAAAATGGTCTAAATGGAAAATGATTATATTTTATGCAACTTGATTCAATAAATGCTCTAATAAATAACGGATTTTTGATTTTACATAAAGCTTCTGCTGTGGAAATCACGAATAACAAAATGTTCTTGAAACACTAATATTTTAAATAAAATGAGTTAATTTCCAATCAACTAAATTAATTACTGATTTATGAAAATTTCAATATCACTATTCAATAAAAAAAGGATAATTTTAGATTTTCCATCGATCGTTTCAAAGAAAATACGCCAATCAGCGCGCAGGTTTCTCAAGATTAATTGGCCTAAGATTATGAAAATGTCGAGTTTTTCTAAATTTTGAACATTCAAAACTTCATAAATCAGTCTTAGTTAATCGTGGAAAATAGAAACATTCATTCATTTATTTAAAATTTGGTGTGTCCAGAACATTTCTCAGAATAGGATACCTTACTGCATTAAATTTAGACTTCATAATTTTTGAATTATATTTATAGGCCGGAACAAAATATTATTATTGATTTCATTTCAATCCTTTTGAAAGCAAAACTAAAAACTGAATTTTATGCTGAATCTGAGAAATTTTTGTGTAATTATTCTTTGAGATATTACATAAATTATGAAAAATATTTTGTAGTTCACATAAGACTTAAATACCATGCGAGTCTGTTTGCAATACTCATATTCAATAATAATAAATAAATAACAATAAAGATTGTTAAATAAATTTATTTGGTTTTATTAAAAAATATCTTTATATTAATTGCAATTTCATCATTTCCACTCTAAATTAAAGTTGAAGTTTTACCGGAAATGACAACAGATTAGCAAAATATATATAGTAAATTGAACGAAACGATCTAAACAACATTATAAGTTTGGTATGACTATCAAAATTTGAAGATTAAAAATGTTTTGTTTGAGAAGCTATTAAGAGACCAGTTACTTAAAATATTTAATTGAAAATTGTAGCGAGCGATAATACTGGCGAACCGGCTGGTCGCCAAAGGCGGCTAGTATTAAATAAAAGTTTGAGGGAATTACGTGACTATCAAAATTTGAAGCTTAAAAATATTTTGCTGACAAGGCTATTCAGATATCAAGTTACATAAACTATTTAATTGAAAATATTAACGACCATTAATACTAGCGAACCGGCTGGTCGCCAAAGGCGATTATTACTTATAATGAAGCTGAATGTGTAGTACTTACAATGAAGCTACAGCTCTACAGGGCAGACCGTTTGAGTTAAAGCTACCAAATTAACACATTTACTCCTTGGGGGTCTAAAATGTGCACAACGGAGCTATTTTTTTAATTTTTAGTTAGAATTTTAATTAATTAAAAAATTACGCGAAATTTTTACGTTTTTTCTCAATAATTTCCGAAAATATTATCGCAGAAAAATAATTTTTGCATCAAATATAAATTCAAAAAGATGTCTTTTTAATGATATCATCGTTTTTTCAAGCTTCCATTTTTAATGGAAGGCCGCGGTGGCCTGGTGGTAAGGTCTCAGCTTCGGAACCGGAGGGTTTCAGGTTCGTGGCCCGATTCCACCGAAGAACCGCCGTGTAAGGGGGTCTGTTGCACATTAAATCCGTCATAACCAAACGTCCTCCCGCTGGTGTGGAGAGGGGGGTGCCAGCCCAGATGTCGTTCTCGTCATCTGACCGCGGTTCAAAATTACGAAGTCCGTCCCAAAATAGCCCTAGCGTTGCTTCAAACGGGACGTTAATATAACTAAACCAAACCAAACCAATGAATTTTTAAAAAAATACTTTGACCATATTTTTCAATAAATTATGTCGCACAAAATAAAACTATTCTACTTGATCCCTTTAGTTGTGTTTGCGAAAAATTAGCTTTTATCAGCATGTTGCCATCACGCTGGCAGAAAATAAAAATGAAAGATTAAATTAACGCTTAATACAAACTGAACCAAGACAGTGTAATTTGCAGCACGTGTCTGTATGAAATGAAATAAATATGAAATATGACATCTAAAAGAATAAAGCATAATAAAAAAAAATAAAACATGACAAAATAAAAAAAAAAGTTGTCTATGGCGTTTTGAAATAGCTATAACATTAATTCAATAATACAATTTTATTTAAGGCATACATAGTTTAATATATACTCTAATCAAGACTCAACTGCCAATTTCTAAAACTTGATTAATTGGCGTATATATCTAATAAAAATTGGTCTAAATGAAATAAATAATTATACTTTATGCAGACTGAATCAATAAATGTTCTGATGAATTACGAAATTTGAATTTTTATACAGATTGTCTGTTTTGTGATGACACATACACATAGACATTTCTTTCATATTTGAAATAACAAAAGATCCACTCTTTTGCAATTTAAATATGAACGTTAGAATATCCCTATTCTATAAAAACAAGCGAATTTCGAATTCTCCTTCGTCCGTCTTGAAGAAAATACGCGATTCAAGGCTCGGACTTTTTCCATGAGTATTTGCCTAAAGTAATTGAATTATTGGTTGTTCTAAAATGAAAGTTTCATAACTCGGCAATGTTTGATCTCAAAAGATTAAACGATAGATTGTCAAACTAATTTTTCTGAATATGATTTATAGGAACGAATCACTGCATAAAATTCAAACTTCATAATCGTTTTCAGAAGTACATTTATTGATTGAAATAAATTAAATATTTTTTACCGAAATTAAATCTTTTTCAAGGTAAAACTTAATTTTATATTAAATCAGAAATTTTTTTTATTGAATAATCTTATAAATATTGCAAAAATTATTTTCAATGCTGAAGGGCTCTAATCTGCTTTGTAATATTTATTAAAAAATGCTTGTGTTTAGTAAAAAAGTTTTCGTGTTTATTTCTTTTTCTAATTTCTATTTTTCTCCATTCAACTTCAAATTTAAAGTTTAGGGAAGTTGACAGAAAATTAGACAGATATATATAGTATAATGTACTTGAATATCGTATGGTTTCTATAATGGTATGAGTTAAATGACTGTCGAAATTTGAAGCTTAAAAATATTTTCTTGGAAAAGCTTAAAAGAGACCGTCGTATACAAATATTTTCTTGAAAATTTTAAAAACATTAATCCTAGCGAACCAGCTGTTCGCCAAAGGCGACTAGTACTTATAATAAAGATGAATGTGTGTTTGTGTGTTCGCGCTCTACAGGCCAGACCGTTTGACTTATAACTACCAAATTTGGCATATGTATAACTTTGAGGTCAGGAATATGAATCTCGGAGCGATTTTTAAAAAATTTTAATTACTTCAAAATTAAGCGAAATTTCGGCGTTTTATCGTGGTAGCTTCTGAAAATATTATTGCTCAAAAATGATTTTTCAACAAGTTTAAGTTCAAAAAATTATCTTGTTCATGTTGCCATTGTTTTAGCGTATAAATTAGGTTCCTTTTTTTTTAATGAATTAAAAAACATTTTAACCTTATTTTTCAACAATTTATTGCACACAAAATAATAATAAAATTTTAACTGCACATTAAGCGTAAATAGGAAAAAAATTAGCTTTTATCAACAAATGGCTAACACATTGACAAAAGCACAAATTAAAAAATAAGTTAAATATTACTGCAAACCTAGAAAAGTGTCATTTTCAGCACGTCTGTAAGAAATGAAATAAATATGAAACATAATATTTTCCAAACAATAAATGAAAGACAAAGTTTTCTTTGATCTTTTACAATATATACATTATTATCTCATTAAATCAGCTTTATTTAAGGCAAACATGGATATATATATATATATATATATATATATATATATATATGTAAGCATTATTTTATGTGAAGCAGAATGCAGTTTGAAGACAGTGAAGAGAATTACTATTTTGTAACGCCGTTTTATTTCATTTTTAAGAAGCAAGCATATGTAAAAGCGATAAGCACACAGAACGACACAGAAAAGGAATGAAGAAAAAGCTCTTGGACATTTTATCCCTGGTCTTATATAACCTATGATTTTGATAGGGAAAACATTTGTAATATATTACGAGATTTCTATAGGGATTTTCGTTACACGCGCGGAGAAGACAGGGGAAACACAGGGAGATTTTAAAAAAAGAATTTGCCTCTTCACGCGGAGTGTGGGAAAGTTAGACTTTTAGCTGATTCAGCAATTTAACAAAGTTTCTCTTGAATTAATTAAGTAGAGACAGTGGAATTGGATCACGAAATAAGAGAATATTTTAGAATAAAGTTACTATGGGCTAAATTAAGATAAAATCTAGAAAATTAATTAAATTGAAATTAGAGTTAAAATATCATTACAATTTTCCCCCCACTGCAAGACGCGGAAGTATGTCGAGGCCCTCGACACACAGCCTTACCTTACAGTGGTGGTCAAGTAAGAAACTAAAATTTAAAAGCATATTAAAAGTGATACCCGAGTTTCCCTTACCTTTACAATAATATAAAAATCATTTTGAACAAGATTATGTAACACACAAAAAGATAATGTGATATCTGTGAAAATACTGGATAAATATTCAACCACACCAAAAATAATAATATTAAAATATGCAATGTACAAATGATTGTCTGCGGAAACTCAGTCTGTAAGATTATCTCTATTTGATGAGGAATATCTCGTAAAGAATGTTTGCATACAGTGTCCTTTAAATAGCAGAAGACTCACCAAAATGATCAAATTGAATGTAAAATATTTGAATAGCAAATTGAATTTATATAATAGTAATATATCAACACAGTTCTAATTTTTGTATATAACACTTGAATCTGAAAATAATAATATAATATTCAAAATACTCTTATAATACAAATATTCAAAAACAAATGACATAAAAATGTCTAATTGTAAAAGAAAAACTTCAACCCACTAGTTAGCCAATTAGTGGTGAGTAGTAAAACCTTGTCCACCCATTTCTAGTAGTGGGTGAAACTTAATGACCCAAAATTAGGGCATCAAGAAGGGGGACATAATTCTTATTCTCTCTCCACTCTCATCCAGGAATATTTATTTCCAAATGGAGAACAACATATCCAGGATAAAAATTGAAAGAGATAGAAATTAGTTGTGAGGTTGACCCTATACTCACTTCTCAATAAGACTGAAGTATTTGAATGTATTTTGTGATGGCGCCTATCACAACATCATCATGAAGAAAAGAAAAACTAACTCTTACGAGTGGAGACAACGGGCCAACATAAGTTGGGGATTATGTTGAAGAAACATGGGAAATAAAAGGATTTTTTTTTAATTTAAATTATTATTCATGACTTAATTTTAATTTTTCTGGTGGGTAATATGTTCTTAATTTTGATACGTAGACAATATCAGTAGCTTTGTTTGTTAATGCATTTGGTTTAGTTATTTCATAATTTACATCTAAAATTTTAGTTACTATTTCATATGGACCTGAAAATACTGGAGGTAATTTTCTACGATTGGGGTAATTAAATTCCTCATACATTACAATGTCACCAGGTTTGAATGGAGAATCTATAAATCTAGCAACATATCTTATTTTATTTTTATCATGATATTTTATTGTATTATCTTTAGCTAATTTTCTGGCTTCTTCTACTGGAGGATAGAATTGATTTTGAGTTAAGGGAGGAGGATAAGGTAATGTGCCAAATAACAAATATGCAGGAGGAAATTTTGTAACTGAATGGGGTGTTGAATTATATTCGTTGATTACTTGTTCTAAAAGTTTAGTCCAAGGAATTTTAGTAGGAGAAGAATTGACCTTACACTTTAATTTAGTTACTATTGATTGATCAACTCTTTCACATTTCCCATTAGTTTGTGGATGATGTGAAGATGTTAACAGATGCGTGACACTGTAATTTCTGAGGAAATGTTTGAATTTAGATGAGGTAAAAGCACCATTTCTAACAGTTAATAATTTTGAAGTAACCTGAATTTGGAAAACTTGCTTTAATATATTAATATAAGTTTCAGAATTTTCATTTTTAGAAGGAAAGGCCCAAACATATCTAGTCGCATGATCAATTATTATATGAAGAAATTTTTTAGTTGAATTGTAATAATTAAATCCACCAACAGTATCGACAGAAAGACTTTGAAAAGGACAATCTGTGGGGGGCACAGCCTGTAAAAGGCCAAATCTTTTTTGCTTTTTTTTATTTAATTGACAAATATTACAATGTTTAACAAAAAGTGCAATATCTTTAGTAATATGGGGGCCAATAATACTGAGGAGTAATTAAATTTATCATTTTTTGAGTGCCTGGATGCCCAAATTGTTCATGAGCTGTTTGCAAAACTTTTCTCCTAAGAGAAAAAGGTACAACTATTTTAAATAAATTTTTCTTTTTAACTACAAGTACATCATTAATATTTTTATATTTAGTATTGTCTAAATTTTGATAGTGTTTTATCTCATCTAATTCCAATAAATGCACAGAATGTTAGAGATATTGAGCAGTAGGATGCCTTGATAACATATCAGCTTCAACATTAGCTGTTCCCTTTAAATATTTAACTTCATAATCAAACATGCTTAATTTTAAAAGACCAACGAAATAATCTTCTCCTTAAATTTTTTACATTTTTAAGCCAAACAAGAGCAGCATGATCAGTATGAATTATGAATTTTTTCCCATGTAAATAATAATAAAATTTATCAAGGGCATCTACTATTGCTAAACATTCCAACTCAGTTATACAATAATTTTTTTCATAAGATCGTAAAGTTCTTGAATGATAAGATACAGGATGTAATTTACCAGAACAGTCAGGTTGTTTTAGAACAGCTCCAATGGCTACCTGAGATGCATCACAAAAAACATGAAAGGGTAAATTAGGGTTATATAGTTGTAACACTGGTTTAGTTATCAATTTATTTTTTAACATTTCAAAAGCTTTTTGACAGTCTTCTGTCCATTGCCATGGTGTATCTTTTTTAAGAAGATTATTTAAGGGTTCTCTTATTTTAGCATAAGAATCAATAAACTTATTATAAATATTTACAGAGCCAAGAAAACCTTGAAGTTGCTTGACATTTTTTGGAAGTTGTAATTTTCTAATACTTTCAATATTATAATTATCAGAAGAAATGCATCCTTCTTTGACTTCATACCCCTAGAAATTAATTTTATCTTGAGAAAACACACATTTAGAAAATTTTAATTTAATGTTTTCTTTTTCACACATTTGAAAAATCTGTTTTAAATGATCATAGTGTTCCTCTAATGAATTAGAGAAAACTACTATGTCATCAAAATAGTGACATGCAAAATTTGAAAATTTATGTTTATTTAAAATTCTACGAATAGTTCTATTGAAGATTGCAGGTGCATTTTTAAAGCCAAAAGGTGGGACTTGAAATTCATATAAACCTTCAGTAGTTACAAATGCCAATTTATGTTTATCTTGTTCATGTAAGGGTATGTGCCAATATCCAGATGCAAGATCCAAAGTTGAAAAAACTTTAGCAGTACTTAATTTATCTAATAAGGTATCTATTCTAGGGAGAGGCTCTGCCTCAGATTTGCAAAGGGAATTAATTTTACGATAATCAATACAAAGACGGCTTTTTCAGTTTTCATCTCTTTTATATGCTAATGTTACAGGAGAGGAATAGTTACTAGTAGATTCTTTTATTAAACCTGCATCTAACAAATTTTAATTTGTTTATTTATTTCAATTTCATCAGTAGCAGAGGTTCTATACGCCCTTTGTGAAACTGGTAAATCAGATGTTAAATTTATTCTAGGGGGTTTCATTCTTATTTTACCAACATCATATTTATTTTTTGCAAACACATGAGAATATGCTGACACCAGAGATAACACAGGTTCAGATAGTTTATTTAGTCAGAGGTGGGAAAATTTCCTCTGAGGTATTCACTACCTTGACCTTATTATCACTAGTGTTATTATTTTCAACAATATGTAAAGACATATAATTATTATTGGTATGCAAATTGGTAATAATTTTTCCATTTTGAAATATTTTAATTTTGTCACAATCTATAATTAATTTATATAAACTACAATCTGGCTGTCCTAAAATGATATATGGTAAAGGATTGTCCATAATATATAATTTGATTTTCTTATTTATTTGGCCAATTTTTAAATATATGTCATAAATTTGGGTTAATTGGAACGTTCCATGAGCTTGTTTGACTCTAATAGGTTTTACATTTTTTCTTGTCAAGTTAAGTTTTTTTACAATATCTGCAGATATAATTGAAAGAGTGGATCCTGTGTCAATAGCAATATTTATATTACTATAAGGGTTATAAACATTGTCCATGTTAGCTAGACTTGGTAAAGTTGAGATGTGTCCGGACACTAATAATTGTCAGTGTGCTGGGCCAGGGGCCTCATTAGGAGAATTTTGTCTCGTTCCAGGATTTTGAGAACAGCCAAGAGGAACTTCTGTGCACGGAGAAGTTAAATTGGCTGTTATTGGAACATTTGTCATAATTTGGGGTTGATGAAAAGGACATACTTGGGTCCAATGATAAGCATTTGGAATACCTTTTTGCGTACAAATTCTACATGGAGAAGGTGGTAATCTTTGTTGAAAATGCAAATTATGATTATAGTTATTGTAATTATTGGGACGTGGCTTTATTGAATTATGATAATTTCGTCTAAAATTACTGGGAGCTCAAGGAGTAAAAGAATTTTGAAATCTATAATTAAAATTATGCCTAGGTGTAAAAGGTGCTGGTTGCCTTATTCTGATTTTAGTTTCATTACACCTGCCTGGGTTTGGTTCTGAAGATTCTTCCATTTTTAATAGTTTAGTTGTTATTGTAAGCCATTCTGTAGGGGTATTAGGAGCTTTTATGCTAACTAATTGTTTTAGTTGAGTTGGCAGTCCATCAGTAAGACCTTCTAAAATCAGTTGTGGATTAAGGCCTAACTGTCTGCCATAATTTAATTTTCGAAGGAAATAATCAACTAATTTAGCATTTTTTGAATCAAATTTCAATTGTGAAAAGTCAGAAAAATTAACAATATTGGGTTAAATAAATTGTTCAGTTAATATACAACATAAATCATCAAAATTATCAATATTTATACGACTATTTATATAATGTGTTAAAGCTGACCCTTTTAGAAATTTAGCAATATTTTTAATTTTCCACAAATCATTTTTGTTATTTTCTTGACAAATTTTGTTAAAATATCCCAACCATAAATCCATCTTCATCCCATTTTCGGGATCAAAAGGGATTATGGAGGGATATTTGTTCATTTTCTTTTTTATCAAGTTTAGCTTCTGGACCTTGAGAATTAGATACATTTGTTTTATCTTGGTCAGTCATTTTTTCAGATCTTAACAACATTAAAGTATATTTCAAATAAAAACCTTTATAAATTTAAGCATAAAATTTTAAAAAATAGACTTGATAAAAGACTAAAAATTCAATATTTTAAATAATACTATAAGAATATAACTTGCAATAATTCTAAAATTCAAAAATGAAAATCAAAAGAAAAGAAAAACACAAACATAAATCTTGATTTTCACCGTTGAGTCGGGAAAAACACTTTTTTGATGAATTCTCACTTTTTTAATTAATCACAAAATGCAATTTTGAGCACTGGAACTGGAGATTACGACAGGTGACGGAAAGCTATTTTTCTGTTGAATTTATAATATAACACACAAGTGATATTTTCGAAATTTGGGTGATTCAATCTGGCACGGGAGACCACTGGCGAGTATTATATTGTGGTGAGGATATAACAAGAAAATGACGTCGAGATCGGGATTATTCAGCACAGGTAAGAAGACAGAAAATTTTAATGATGACAAGGAGCCCCAACTCCTTGAGGATATAAGGAGCACGCACATGACGATATGGAGCACAAGCAAAAGGGTATTAAGCAGCAGTGTCGGGTGAAGTCACAGGTTAGGCACGGTACCATCGACGATGCGGTAACATGACGGAATGCAGGGAATTCAACGGGAACTGGATCGGACCCTGGACTACGGTTTGCATGAAACGATGTGGCCGGAGACAGCCGAAGGAGACGGTGATGAAAGAACTTCGCCACGGAAACATCGCAGCTGGCGAACTGGACCGAAGCAGTCATCTTTGGAGCGCAATGCAACGTTGGGGTCTCACCCGTAGATTTAATTTTAATTAGTTTGACAATTTTTCACATGAAACTACCCTGTCGACTTTTTAATATGTAAGCATTATTTTATGTGAAGCAGAATGCAGTTTGAAGACAGTGAAGAGACTTGCTATTTCGTGACGTCGTTTTTGTTTCATTTTTAAGAAGCAGGCATATGTACAAGCGATGAGCACACAGAATGACACACCGGAAAGGAATGAGAAAAAAGCTCTTGGATATTTTATCCCTGGTCTTATATAACCTATGATTTTAATAGGGAAAACATTTCTAATATAGTACGAGATTTCGATAGGGATTTTCGTTACACGTGCGGAGAAGGCGGGGGAAACACAGAGAGATTTTAAAAAAGAATTTGCCACATCAGCGGTATTTTGCCTCTTTACGCGGAGTGTGGGAAAGTTAGACTTTTAGCTGATTCAGCAATTTAACAAAGTTTCTCTTGAATTAATTAAGTAGATACAGTGGAATTGGATCACGAAATAAGAGAATATTTTAGAATAAAGTTACTATGGGCTAAATTAAGATAAAATCTTGAAAATTGATTAAATTGAAATTAGAGTTAAAATATCATTATATATATATATATATATATATATATATATATAGATAGATAGATAGATAGATAGATAGATAGATAGATATATGCACCAACGGCTAATTTGTAAACCTTAAATAACTGAAATGCATGTGTTAAAGAAGGGCCTAAATGAAGTTAATAATCATATTATATGTAATTTGAGTCAATAAATGCTCTAATAAATGGCGAATGTTGAGCTTTTATCTTGATCCTCTGCTCTGCGAATCATATTTAACAAAATATTTTCGTGCCATTAATATTTTTAACAAAAAGAGTTGCACTCCAATCTAATAAGTCTGTCTGTAAAACTGACTAATTTATGAAAATTTAAATATAACTATTCATTAAAAACGGGCAGTTTTAAACCTCTTCTTCGACCGTCTAAAAAATGATACTCCAATCAACATCCTGGGTTTCTCATATATATACAGGGTGTTGCCGAATTCAACCGGCAAATTCAGATAGGTGATAGTAGGCATCAAGAGGACAAAGAATCACCATACAACATGGGTTCCCAAACGACTAGTAATTGGTGGAAATCGCAAAAATATAGAAAGTCGGAGAAGTGTTGGAAATCGTAAAAAATTATTAAAAATATAACAAATGGTGTTTCAACTACGAATTTTTTTTAAGTGAAACCACATTCTTAAATATAT
>JAPMOR010057196.1:0-17526 GCA_026543865.1 Argiope aurantia
AAATAGGGAATTTGGTTGCTTAGTGGTATTTATTTCTACATCGAGAATAACTAAAGAAAAAAGAAATAGTTTCAAAAAATAATTTTCTATATTATTTTATCACTTCCTAATGATGTTAAGGCAAATGGTTAATAAGATTGTTTAATAAGATGATAAGGTTAATGAGATTGTATTATATGAATACAAAACCCATGTCAAAATTGTAAATGTACGCATAATTTTATGATCATTGCGGAATATTTACATTTTGAGGTTTGAAAGAATTCTTTGCATTTTTGGTTTAATATATAAAGTCTCTGTCTGCAAATAAATTTTTTTCTGTAAAAATAATTAAATGACAGTAAAAAATATTTGTATCTTTATTTTCAAAGCCAAAAACGTCAAAATAATAAAATATAAACTGAATTGAAAAAATAAACAAGATTCTCAGAATAAAATAACTCTTATTTATAACTCTCTAATAAATTCTTAACTAAAATAATAAACTCTTAAATAAAATTCAATTGAATTTTTAAAAAAAAACCCAAGAAGATTATTAAAAGAAAATAAATCTTAGATCTAAATTTTAAACTATTAGTTGAAAAAGATTTGTATAAACAAATCAAATAATCCAAAAGTTTTATGCAATAATTATTGTGATGAACCGAAATCAGAAATGAAAGTCGACATTTTGATGATGAATTTTCTTTCCTTTTTGATTGATGATGAATTTGATTTTTTTAATTTTAGATTGATAATGAATTTGATTTTATTTTAAATTTTGGATTGATAATGAATTTGATTTTAATGAATGCCTTTGTATACCAAATAGATAAGTAAAAGACCGAATATTTGGATGCATTCCTATACATTCAAAACAAACCGCCTTTGTATGCCGATTAATACACATAGGTTCTGTTGAGAAGTGAAACGCGAAGCTGTGTAACATAGCAATTTAAATTGTTGCAATAAATAAGAATAGCCGCCTTAGGGGACCAGCGTGATTGCCCAATTTTTTGACATTGTAGTCTGTTGACTGATTCTTCAAGAAGGCATATATAATTTTTAAAAAATTCATTTTGTAATTTGATACAACTGATAAATTGAATTGAATTAGTTTACTGCAATTTAAATATATATATATTAAGGCATTAAAGGGAAGTGAAAATCCTATTACTGAGTCAAAATTCAAATCTAATTAACAAAATTGTCTTCTTGCTTTACTAGAATGGGAATTTAATATAAATAATTTTAATTAATTATTTTATAACGCTTCGAAACTTTTAAATGTCTAAATATAGTAAGCAGATTAATCGATAACTACGACCTATTGATTGATGAGAAATATTTAAATTAGGAATTCTTTTTTCCGTCTAAATAACTGATATAAACAAAAAGTAGATATTACTTATGCTTCCCTATGATTTATGCCCCGTAGTTATCAATTTATCAAATTTTAAAATTCATCCAGGTCATTTTCTATAAACTGCTTCATACAAGTTCGAATCTTTTTATTTTAATTGGAAAAAAGCTAAAAGAAAATAGAATAAATAAAAAAAACATCTTTGTTTGCAGAATTTAACTATTCAAAATTAATTAAAACGAATTTCTTTATTCCTGCTTACTTATTAAAAAAAGGTGTTATTATTAAAAATTTATTTTATTAAAAACAGACATTTTATTTTTTGGTTAAAAAAATATATATTTTATTCTATAATAATAAATACCATTTAATAAAAGAGAAAACAGCATCTATTTTTATTAAAACAAATTTGAACAGAATCAAAGAATCGATTTAAAAATTTCTGAATTCTTGTTCATACATAGTAGGAAATTTGTGGAATTATAAAAGCTGTCATATAAATTTGTTTAGGGATAAAAATATTTGTATCTTGATTAAAATATGTATTCATGCTTATGATCCAAATTATGAAATATATTTAATAAATATTTAATAATATATAATAATAAATAAATTATAAAACATATATATTAACTAATTTCATAAAAGTATTTTTCTCTTAGTTCCTGTGTCATCTAGTTACCTGTTATAAATAAGTTCAGATTTGTGCAAAGCAAAATATTTACATTCGAAACCTATAAATAGAAGGCTTTTCTGTGAAAAAATTCCCATTTTTTTTCCTTAGACATTAGTTTTTTCCTTACAGTCATTCTTCAGTCTCCATTGCAATTTTCTCGCTTTCATTTGAGAGGCATATAGATAAATTTTGTGAATATTTCCAAATCCTTAGAAAGTCGAGTCTTCGATATCGTCAAGAGCCCAAAATAACACTGTAATTTAATCTCAAGTCCTTGGCAGAATACAAAAGATTCTAATCAACTGTCGAGTCTATTCCCATATCGAAAGTATAATGTAGTTTTAGAAAGTGCAGCTATTTTGGTTGATTGTTTGATAGGTAAAGAATAAAATCTAAAGGATGCATTTGAAAATCATTCTACGACTTTTATTTCTCTTCGTACTTTCTCTTATACGAAACGCAGTAATCACCAAGAAAAGCATCTGAGATATTTTTACGAATATATAGGTTTCACAATGCTTCAAATCCGAAGAATGCGTTTTTGAAAATATGCCTCTCCGTCCATTTGCTGGTCTGTTTTTGAGCATGGCTAAAAAATGCTACGAAATATTATTGAATTTTAAAAGTGGATCTTTCATTAGTTTTGAAGATGATTGCTTGTGATTCACGCATCACATCACATCATAACGCGTTACAAGTTGTAAACTTTAGAAAGATTATAAAATTGTTTATTTCTTACATTGTAGTACAACAACAAAAAAAGAAAGCTTGTGACTAGCTTTATTAGAATTTAAAACAAAAATTCTACTCTTTCTGATTTTGAGAGAACCGGAGGGCTTCAGGTTCAAGACCCGATTCCACCGAAAAAAGATAGTGTTAGCACGTTAAAACCGTCCAGGCCAAACGTCCTCCCGCTGGTATGGTGTGGAGAGGGGGGGGGGGTCCAGCTCAGGTGTCGTCCTCGCCCTCTGTCCGAGTTTCAAAATCACTAGGTTTGTCCCAAAATAGCCCTAGTGTTGCTTTAAAAGCGAGACGTTAATATAACTAAACTTATAATTTTGAGAATAATTCATATTTGACTGTGTGAGAACAATGAAAATAATTTTAATATCCATTTACGTAATTTTATTATACCAAAATGATAATTTATATTATATTAATGTAGCGACAAACGTCTGATGACGAGCGCCATCTGCTGGCCAACAGGTGTTGATGCTTGTTAGACGGAGTACGGATCAGATGGGTCTGAACGAAAGTCGAGACGTGTGAGACGAGACGGGTCTCTGAACGAAAGACGCGACGTAGTTCTAGACGAGAGTTGGGTAGTGAGTCTGTAAGACGTACAGCTCACGCTCATGTATCTTTATATGTTTTATGTTAGTATAGTAATGTTTTGTCCTTTAATTATAATAAATATATCTTCATATTAATGCTGGTACTTGTCATTTCCCACATTAATGAGATTGATTAAATTCATAAGTTAGAGAGTTATACTTACTGATATTAAGAAGAATTCAAATTTAGTGTTATAACTAAAGCTTTTTAATAAAGTTACCTAAAATTAATTGTTTATTACGATATATAATATTATCAAATTAACTTTCAAGATATAAAAATATCAAAGAATCGCTTCTACTAATAAAGATAACGTTTTACAGGCCAGATGACTTGTCGGTAGATATAAAATTTAGAGAGTAAAAATTAGTATCAAGGATTTTTTTTTTCAAATTTCACTTATATTTAAACATTAAGCCGAATTTTGGTATACTGCTGTGATAGTTTCTTAATATATTACAGCAAAAAATAAATTACTTTTATACTGTTGCAAAAATTTTAAAACGTCATTTTAATGTTGCGTATTTAATATTTGTGCAACATTTTCCTGAATTTCGGCAATTTTTTAAAAATATTTTTGGCTAAATTTCCACCAATATTTTTTTTTATTTTTGTTATGAATCTAAACTAGTTTTGTTTGCATTCATTACTTATAAAGGACTTCATAAACAATTTCAAATCCTTTTCCATTATTTCATCAAATATTTGATCGCTTGATTTTGTTCCTTACTAAAAACTAGCAAAGTATAATATCTGTGAAATTCGCAAGACAATATAAATCCAAAATCCGAAACAGTTACCTTGAAATGTAAAATATAGATGGTATCCAATATTTACATTTTTAATAGATGTGTGATATAATGGTCCAAGTTTCTAATATAAAAATTCTAGTACTCAATGTAAAGATCATATTTAAAGCAATTAAAATAATATTAACCTTTGATAATTTGATGGAATCACGGATATAAATTTGGAACTAATCGATTAACTGAAGTTAAATGTTAACATTATCCCCAGAAAATCTCCTGGTAGCCATATAGTACTAATCTATTTTTTAAAGGAAAATTTCCTTTAAATGCTTTATTTAAAAACAGAGTCATTAAAAAAAAATTTTAGAGTCAATCTTTTCTGAAATGAAACAAATATTTTAAAATCAAAACTAAGCCACTTGTGAAAATTTTGGAATAAACTGGAAATTACGTAAAAAAGGCAGATTTTTAAAGATTCTTTCATAAATATTATACTCCTCAAGATAAAATATGGCATCTTTTTTATAATATCAAATAGAAAGCTGAACGTCGTATATTAAGGCACACTTCGGAATGCGATATTAATTTACAAAGAACAGCTGCTCAAAATGGCATCGGTTAAATATCGTTTGCATCATTATTTATCTGAATAATCTGAAGAAAACAGTGAGTCTGCAAAATTAAGCTTCCTGAAAATGATCACAGCTTAAAACATAGTCACTTATGGGCCCGTAATGAGAAAAAATAGCAATTTATGTCACTAAAGATGGCAGAATTTCAATAAAACTGCTTACGACGGACAAATAAGGGAATTGACGGTTATTTAAAAGAATCTAATGGAAAAGGATTGCCATATTTTTATGTTTTATTATATAAGTTTTATTAATGAAGCTTGCTAGATTAAAATATTTACTCAACTAGAAACTAGTTATCTGATATTATTTTTCTAAAGGGAATATTTCATAACTTTTACTATAACTCGTCTTCAAAAAATTCAAATGGCAATAAGAATCATGTGTAAATATCACGTACTACTGGTGGAAAGAAGCTCCAATTATCCTTTGAAAGTGGAAATTCTAATGAAGAAATAAAAATACACTTTAGCATTTTTATACTCATTATGAAGAGATTATACATCCAATTGCTGCAAAAAATGGAATCCCTGAATCCTGTGTATCTGCTCCTGTTTTATTGGCTCTACTAGTAAATAAAACTGTATGTGTTAGTGTGAATGCATATGTGTGTATTAGTGTGTGTATGCTCATGTGTGGTTGGTTACCACACAGAGAAGACGGTTTCCACGCAGATCACATGATTTAGAATATAAAATTTGGTTCAAACATTATTCGGATGGTAGAAATCTCTGAATTTCGAAACTATTTTTTGAATGTTCGCTAGAGTTTAAATTGATGAAAAATTGAACACTTCAATGATTTTTATCGTGATGGCCTTCAAAATTATAATGACATTTATTTTGTTTAATTTCCTTTAATTTCAGTACATTTTAAAAATTATTTAGGCATAGTTTACCACAGTTATCATTATTAGGCATAGCCTCCATAGTTATTACAGTTATTCGTTTATCGTAATAGAATTCAAATCTTTTTTGCATATATTTCATCGTGGGATTTTCTCTCAATTTAAATAACCAAGGTATCGAATTATGGCATTTTATCTTTTCAGTAGATTGTATTAATTATATATAAGGTTATAAGTCAAAAATAAGTGCAGAAGTAGTTATGATTTTTTTTTCCGTTTCTAAATGTCACTCCTCTTTCCTGTAATATTAGTGGTAGCTTAAAATTATTATCGGTCTCTTTCAACTTTAGGTTTTGCTTTCTTTTTTCAACCCATTCATTTTCAATTCTTAATCAACCAACCAAAATTTGTATACTCATAAATGTAATAACTCAAAAGAACAATACTTTAAATGAATGAAACATGGTGCTTATTATTTTGCAACTATAATTGTGATTTTAATCAAGCTTTCGGTTAATCGGTGGAAAAAAAGACATCCAAAATACGTATTTGATTTTCTGGAATTTGTGTATTAATCGTATGCACATGATTAATCGCCGAAAAAAATATGCCAAAGATTGCCAACTAGATTCATACCAAAAATTTGTAGTCCGTAATTATGGTTTACTAAAGCCATATAATTAATACCAGCCATTCAAATACCAATAATCTACTGATTATTTCTGTTATACGAAATGGATTGCAAAATTAAACCGGTGTGATACATTTGAGGTACAATATTTGTGAATAAATCGACGCAATACTAAGTTCAGAAGACAAAGTATATATAATATGTTGGCTACCATAAGGCGACCACCTGCCTTAAACCTGACTTGTCCAAGGCGCCTTGATGCTTCCGCCAGCTGCCTCAGCGTCTTCTTTGTTTTGACAGCGATATCTATTTCTGTTGTCTGGATGCTTACATTACAAGCCACCTGCTGGCCTTTAGATGAAACATGCCTATTCGTGATTATCAATTTCACTTCTAATAAATTTGGTTAACTCAATTCGTTAAAGTTTTTCGTATGCTAATTACTTAGTTGAAATGCACTCTTTACTCAACGGTGCGAAATACATTCATTTTTAACTCGCAACAATTTATTTATTAATAGGAACTTTTCAAAAATAAATTTTGGGAGAAATACTGAAAGGTCATTAAATATTTCAATTTGCAATCGCGGGTTTTAAAAGTAATTTTCATTTAAAAACATTTTCTAATTAAAATTCTATTAAATATAAATAGAGATTGTCGTTTTAAAGAACACTAAACTAATATCATGAAAATAAACGAAACAAACTTAAGAAAAGCCTTTATTACTGTTCTACCCGCCATTGACGACAAGCTGGTTCGCCAATCTTTATGTTCGTTTAAATTTTAATAATTAAATATTTTACGCAATTCCTACTTTAATAGATTCTTCATCAAAATATTTTAAAACTTCAAATTTTGATAGTCATATAATTCACTCATAATATTATAAAAGCCTTCAGTCATAATGTAATATGTATCTCTCAAATTTTCTGTTAGCTCCCGTATCATTTATGCTTTAAATTAAAGTGGAAAGAATTAATCTGCAATTAATATAATAATATTTTTTACTGAAACAAAGTATTTTTTTATAATATGATTACTGATAACAGAGTCACTGAGCGTTTAAACTTTATGGGCCCTAAAGAATATCTTTCTTAATTTATGTAATATCTCAAGAATTTCTCAGCAAAATTTTCTCAGATTCATCATGAACAGACCGATTAATTAACAATGTTTAATTTTAAATGCCTCAAACACTAACAAAATAAAATGAATCGTTTAAAATAATCGCTCGAAAACAGGTTCAAAAAAACTACTTAAAAAACGATGTACTTAAAACTATAAGCATATACAAAAAATATATAACTAACATAAATACAATTTAATTACAAAAGAATGCAACTAACCTAGAAATAATTTAAATCAAGAATAATCCGTTGATAATATTGTCAACAATCAGAACACAATGAGCATGCGTGAAATTTCAACGCCAGTTACGGTAACGCAAATGCCTGAATTTTTCTACGCCAGTTGGGGTAACGCTATGCAGATTAGACATTTTTAATTTCCTTTATTCTGTGTTATTTTAATTCAAAAGTATTTCAGAATGAATCTGAAAGACCGATTAATTAACAATGATTAATTTTAAATGCATAAAACATTAAGAAAATAAACAGAATCTTTTGAAATAATCGGCCGAAAAATGTCAACCCTAGCCTCATTACTGTTGGGGGGAAAAAACTGAAGCCTTACTCATTTGGCGGTGGGGAAAATAGAAGATTTTTTTGGTGGGAAAGTTAGTTTTTAATTAATAATTAAAATTCTAATTAAAGCTTCAAAAAAGGAACCTCAGGTGCACATTCCCAACCTCTAAGGTATACACGTACCAAATTTGGTAGCTGTAGGTCAAATGACCTGGCCTGTAGAGCGCCAACACACACACACACATTGAGTTTTATTTATAAGTATAGATTGTAAAGAGAAAAATATTTAATTAAAGTTTTGTAAGATTGGAAGGCGTATTTGTGATGCAATTTAATTTTTATTCAGTGACTGTTTAGGCCTTTTAAAATTCTTTTTATTATATTTATTTACTTCTATCGCTCTTTGCACCCCTGTTTTTGCAGTTTTAAAAATAACATACAGAATAAAAAAAAACTATTTTTCTACTGAAAAGGTTTTTATAAACTGTTTATATTGATCATTTTCTAATTTTTATTGTTACTTTCTTTGATATTCATTGAGGTTTAAAATAAAACATACAGAATGTTAAAGCCTTTCCGAGCATCAAATGAGTCAAGTTATATCTGCAATGCGTACACAAACAAATAATTATTCAGCCGAGAATTTTAAAACTAATATTTATATTCTAAACACTCAAGAAAAATTTCATCTTAAAGAAACCGAGGGTTTTTTTTATTTTTTTTATTTCTATATATTTAAGGGCAAATATTCTAATTCACGTAGAATCCATGCTTTTATAATTCTGTTATAACATTAAATATTCTATTCGTATTAAGAATCTGTTTATAAAGTAAGAATAAATATTTTAATTCTTTTCTTGTCATCATTCTTCATAATAGTCTCATTCATAATTTCAATTATTCTTTATTAGCATTATGGATGTGAAAACAAAATCGAAATCCTGATTTAAATTTTCTCCTTGTCCTGCTCATATGAATGCATTTACGATTAATTATAAGTTTCAAAGAAATGTTGTTATTTCTTTTGCATTTTTGATTGCATCTCATTTCTTTATAATATCAAATTTTCGATGATTTTTTTTATTTATTTTACTTGTTAATATACTAATAAAAAATGTTACAATATTTATTTGTATATTTTAATTTTTAGTTTTAAATTTTTTTCATAATTCATCATTACTAATATCATGTAATCTGATATTTTTTATAAAATTAAATTAAAATCAATATATTTTTATGAAATTAATATTTTGCTATGTTAATATATTCATTTAAAACTATATCAATTAATCCATTATATTAATTTACTATATTAATTAATCAATTAAAATTAATTTTAATTTAATAATAAAAAAAATTATTTGCTTCAGGCGATCAGCTGATTGACTAGGGATATGGGGCTATATATAATTTAAATTGAATACTTTAAATGTAACTTCATGTTTCTATCAAACTGCCAGGCATTTCAACAGTGCTATTTTAACTGTCTAAAATTCAGTAATAAATAAAATAAATAATTATTGTGCACATGAACTGTTTTGATAAAAACCAGTTTCTTGACACCATAGCGCTAATAAAACCGTAAATGAGCCATTTAAAAAAATTTAAATATTCCGATAATTTTTTCTGTCTAAATATTTGTTTTTTCTAGTGAATTATAAGTGTTTGCCGTGAATGCATCCACAGGATGTGAGCTTTAAATGCGTGAGCAATTATTTTCCTTCCATTTACAAAAACGTTCTAAGAAACTTGAGTATTCTTAGGAAAGTTAAGTTTGATTTCTAAATTTCTTGCCAGAAGTGTAAATGAAACTCTGGAGCGGAAATTGCTCAAACACTTTAGACCGGAAATCTGTGTTACTTAAAATTCTGTTTTCCACAAAGCTAATTTACCGAATCCGATAGTAGAGGTTCCGATAACCCGATTGCAACATCTTTGAAATAACCGATGGAGAAGCTGAAAAATGTGGATGAAATGTTGTGTGGAGAAATTTATAGGTCTCATCATAACAAAATAACTTCATTCAAATTCTGTAAATTAGGAAAATACATATGACAAGTATTTTTTGATTACAAAGTTATTGTTACAAAAGAATCATAGAATAAAATACTGCTAAATTTTTGCTATGGAATAAACTTGTTCTTAATTTTGTAGTTCAAGAGACAACTCACTTGATTTATAAATAGTGATTTTAGATTCTATTGTTATCAAAATGCAGATAATAACTGAAAACTTAAAATTTGTTTTTCGGTTACAAGAATTCAAATCAGCCAGTGCTGTTCAGTGGCAATTTTAATATTACATAAAAAAGCAAAGTATTTGCAATGCCAAATAAAGATATTAATTCTCTCTAAATTAGGTTAAGGAATACTGAGTTCTAATTTGGTTAATAGCTGAAATGCTGGATAGTACTTGGCGAGAATTGGATTACCTTGAAGAAACCACCTTGGCATTCTTTAATCTATTATAGTTTCTAAAATTGTAATATACTGTGTAAGTGGTTTTATTAAAAAAAAACTTTATAACGTTTCTGCATTTATCGTAAATACTGTATGTAAAATTATAATAGATTTTTTCAGTAATCTTTTGTAATTAGGGAAAATTGTGCGACCACCCAATATTCTCAGAACTAATAAAGTTCGTTTCGTAAAAGTTAAAAAAAATTACAATAATTTCCAAATATATTTGGTATGATTGTATACTTTATTCCAACATTTATTCAAACAGGAAAAAAAGGATAATAATTAAAGTGTATTATTTTTACAAAGAAAAAATTTTAATTCTTCTTTTAATGTTTAAAAATACCATGGTATATATTCTTGTATCCCTCGGACTTTTAATCTATCTTTCAAAAGGTTTTTTTTTGGGGGGGAGGGGGGCTAGGTTAACAAATGAGGGAGAGTAGCCGAAAAATTTTCTCACAAACTCCAAAATGATTACCCCTCCCCCTCTCCCCGCATAAAAATTTTGGACCTTTGGTGAAATCGCGAACGACACAAGTGTTCCGATTTTTAATTCATTAGACCTGAGAATTTTCGTTTTATTCTTCATTGTATTATAAAGAAAATCTTGTATGTTTAATTAAAAAAAATTCAATCAATTGAACAAATTTTGACACATAATTACAATGTTAGTAACAAGAATACATATCAAATTTTATCTTTTAAATCGTTTCGCTTTCGAGTTTTTGAGTTTACGTGCTTGCGAATACACCGACAAAGGGTTAACTCATTTTCGGTGATTTACCCTATCTCAAAATTTGATAGGGTAATTTTATAGTTGTTGTTTTTGTAAGCATTTGGACAGGCTTATTACCCTCTTCCTGTAAAAGAGTTTGTTGAAAATTTGAGAGGAGTATACGTTTTGATATAAAGATCATATATAAATTCCATTCATTTAGTTCAAATAATTTTTGAGATGTTTTTAGACACAAAATGATAAAATATAATTCCAAATTATGTTTAGGACCGGCAAAATTTCAAAGAAATGTGTTTTTTGAATTCAAGGATCTTTGAAAACTGGAAATTCGCCCAAAATATCAATTGTAGCACCTCTTTTTCCCCTTGAGCAGAGAACGCCCTCTTGTGGCGTTTTGCAGAATACACCCAGTTGAACGGCAGACCTCCACCCTGAGGCCGGCTTGTTCCCCATGCACAACTCTTGCGCTAACACCGAATGTTTTTGGCTGGAAACCGTGGAATCCCTCCACCATACTGTTCTTTAACCTAATTTTCTATGTGTGTCCGTTGTAATAAGTGTTTGTAAATTTTGTAGTGTAGCTGTGCTTGTGCAGATTAAAAATAGTGTATTTAAAACCGGGCAGTTCCTTAGAAAACCACAACACACCACGATACGAGTGAATTTTTTTTGAAAATATAAATAACTTAATTTTTTATACTTATTATATGAAAAAGTAAAAGAGTGCTTGGGGCAACTTACAATAGACAAAATAAGTCTAAATGTTTAAGAGCAATGAATATAATTCAATTTGTTTGGTAAAAGGCAAAATACCTTATCATCTAATATTAAATTGCATATTATTTCGGTGTTACGAAGGTTTATCATTAATAATTAAAGATGTGTAATAGTTTCTGAAATTATATTGTCCAGGAAATTTATTTATCTCGCTAATTGCAATGGAATTGATGATGGATTTCAAAAATTAGATAATGCAAACTAAGCAATCCTTATTTAGAAGAGATTGAAAATAAATTCATTGGAAAAACTTTTCGCATAATAATATTTAGTAATGTTTCAAGACATTATAAAACTGAATTATACATTCAAGGTACACATTTTAAATAATATTTTTTTATTTAAAATTTTATAATATTTGGAACATATGATGCTCTAGAAAGAATTTTTCCTCTGCCTTAAGGTTACTATATAACTAAACAGTTCATTTCTATACTATTATTTTGAATAACTCGTCCATATAGTATTTGGCTCACAATTTAAGGGGTTATATCAATAGATATTAAACCTTTATCCCGAATTTTATACCTTTATCTCTCTTTGATTTGTAGTTATTGTGCTAACTCATATTCGAACAGCTAGACAGGCAGACTTTTCTGGAGGGATTTTGCACAAAATTTTATAGAAATTTACAAATTCTGTTGAAAGACTACGAAATTTATAAATTTGGTGTAATTTGGTTAACTCAAAGTATTTTTTGAGTTATCTTTGTCACAGTTAGACATTCATCATGCCAAAAATATATTTTTCAAACTCAATAAGGTCCGAAACATAGAGATTCATCAAAATTCTGAGCTCGAACTTTGACGATTGCATTACTTTCTTTAAAATTCATATACGAGAAAATAAAAAAAAATGGCCAGAATGGCATTAATCCGCTTAATATCTCATATAATGACTTAAATCATGACTTAATATCTCAGAACAAAAGACCTTCTTCCAAACATAATGATATTGAAATTTTATGTTTAAGATTGTCAGTAAGAAATTTATTTATCCTCTAATCATCATGTATTTAGTTTCACACCCCTTGAATCCTCGATTAACAGGCAGTAACAGGCAGTATTTTTTGAGTGAAAAAAAAATAATAGGGTATCCCACCTGAGATCAAAAGCGATCACAATTATCGATTTTCTCTACATAAAATATATTGTAAAAATTAATACACTAATAAAGCTAATATCCATAATATATAAACTGTATATTCATTTATATTGATATGCCACTGTAGATGGAATTCGAATAATTGATAACGTTATAAATCTTGATTTCTACGCTCTACTTCCATATCTGCTATATACTGTGTTAATGGGCTGTGATAGCCTGGTTGGTAGGTCGTTGGACTGGCATCCATTAGGTGGGGAGTTCGACCTCTCCCCCGGCCGAAGCTTTTCCGTGTGTGTGGTGTGCTGGCGTACGTATAAATCTGTGATGGCCACAAAGTCCTCCGTCGAGAGTAATAAAACTGTGGGTACTGGTTCAGAGGTGATCGTTCTCTGATTCAGGCCTAAATTATGATCTGTAGATGAGTGACTGAACTGCATGAAGTCCGCACCGTAAAAAGGGTTGAGACTGGTTAAGAGCTAAATCGTACTCTTGGTCCTAGTTGGCGCCATTGTAAAAAAAAGAGACGCTCACTCGGCTTAAATCGTTGATAGTTAATTGTCAGCGGGCTTGTAAAGTGCTATAAGTCACAACACCACTATGTTAATATCAATGTACATAATATATGGCAAATAAATTGTAATTGTGTAAAGTAATTTGTAATCCAGAAGTCTTAGAAAATATTTCTTCTGTCATGTCTATCTTTTCTTTATATCTAAAATAAATTTTATTTAAAGACTTTTAGAAAGACGACAATATAAAAGTCTCCATTTAATAGAGCGCTGCGTACGACTACTGAGAGAGTAGATCATTCCTCATATTAAATTAGAGGAAATTTTCCCGTATTGCTTCTGTATTATTCTCGGAGATAATTAATATTTTTTTAAATAATCATCGCTACTCCATTTTGATCTGACGGGAGAAATAGACAAACTGTCCTTAGATAGACAGATATTATTTGACCTGAGTAAATGCAAGTCTATCTTCTGATAATTACATATTTTGATTTCAGATTTACGGTTGATGTCACCACAGTTCATAATTATTTCCTTATTAGATAAATGTCATATCAGGTGAAACAGGTTGGTTGATTTTGGACATAAATAGGTTTATTAGTTAATATAAATTGTTCGGGATTTTTATAGAGCCATAAAAGAGTAATTATTGACATTAGGAGAGAAAATAAGTTTCTAGACTTTATATAACAAAGGAATATCGATCATTATTGCAGTGAGTTAAATTTTATCAGCAAAAATAAACAATAAATTTGAGTCAGGAATTTTTTTTTTAATTTTCGAGTATTTGCAACTTGATAATTGCAATGATTAATGAAAATTAAGTCACCGAAGTCCATTTATTTTATGAACTAACTTTCTGTTTCTGGTGTGCATGAACCTTTCTATTGGAGACCAGTCCCATGACATCATAGCGCTATTGAAAATGTAGATACCCGATTCATCGCTATTCTACATTACGCGATATTTTAAATTCACTTTTTTATTTGTCGTATAAACTACTCATATATTATACTTCTTGAGCTTTCAGTAATGAAAGAAAAATCAAGCGATTCAATAAGTGATAGAATAATGAAAACTACCAGAATTTCAAGAAAACAACATAAATGGAAAATAGGTTAAAAAACTTATCTATTTCTGGATATTAGATTTTTTTTTTAAATTGCCAAAGCTAAGGAAAAATGTTCATTTCTACTACGACTAAATTGGCAATCTTTATAAAAACAATTGTCGTCTAAATTTTTTTCAAAAAAAATGCCAAAATTAAGTCAAACTTTCTTGGACTATTAACTTGGTATTATTAAAATGATAACTTTTAAAATATATTTAAACGGTGTAAAATTTATTTTTGTTCAATAAAATTTTTTAAATGTATCGTCGGTAAAAGTAAAAATGTATTTAATTTTTAAATGATTAAAATTATAATTAAGATTTCAAGGAAAAAGCGCTCCAAAATATAAGAATACCAAATTTTATAGCTTTTGGCAAAATGATCTTACTTGTAAAGTGCCAACACACACACACATTCATCCGTATTATTGACTAGCCGCCTTTGGCGACTAGCCGGTTCGCCAGTATTACCGCTCACTACAATTTTCAATTAAATATTTCAACTAACTTGTCTCTTAATATCTTCTGAAACAAAATATTTTTAATCTTCAAATTTTGATAGTCATAACAAACTTATACTGCTGTTTAGATAGTTTCGTTCAATTTACTATATATATTTTGCTAATTTGTTGTCATTTCCGGTAAATCTTCAACTTTAATTTAAAGTGGAAATGATGAAATTGCAATTAATGTAAAGATATTTTTTAATGAAACCAAGAGTTTTATTTTATTTATCATTTTATTGTTATTTATTTGTTTATTTATTTATTATTATTTTTATTATTATTGAATATGAGTACTGCAAACAGAATCGCTCGGTATTTAAGTCGTATGTAAACTACAAAATATTTTTCATAATTTATGTAATATCTCAATAAGTAATTCAACAAAAATTTCACTGATTCTGCATAAAATTCAGTTTTTAGTTTTACTTTCAAAAGGATTGAAATGAAATCAATAATAATATTTTGTTCCGAACTATAAATATAATTCAAAATTATGAATTCTAAATTTAACGCAGTAAGGTATCATATTCTGAGAAATATTCTGGACACACCAAATTTTAAATAAATGAATGAATGTTTCTATTTTCCACCATCAACTAAGACTTATTTATGAAGTTTTGAATGTTAAAAATTTAGAAAAACTCACCATTTTCATAATCTTAGGCCAATTAATCTTCAAAAACCTGCGCGCTGATTGCCGTATTTTCTTTGAAACGATCGATGGAAAATCTAAAATTATCCCTTTTTTTATTGAATAGTGATATTCAAATATTTATAAATCAGTCAGTTTAAGTGATTGATTTAGTTTATTGGAAATTAACTCCTTTTATTTAAAATATTAGTTTTTCAAAAACATTTTGTTAGATAATTTTAGCAGATCTGTGTCTTACTAAAGGTTTACAAATTAGCTGTGTGGCCCTGGTTTGAATGGATATCCTGTTCATATTAAACAAAAGTTGCCTTAAAATAAACCTGATTTATTGGATTAATAATATAGAGAGTGTAAAAGATCATAAAATAATTTTTCTTGAATTTAGTTTTTAGAAAATTAATATTTCATATTTGTTTCATTTCCTACAGACACGTGCCGAAAATTATATTTTTAAAGATTTCATTTCCAAAAAGATTTAATTTATTTTTAATTGGGGTTTTAATCAATGTGATGGCAACACTTTGAAAAAAGCTAATTTTTTCCCATGAATGCGAAACGTGCTCGGGCAGCTTAAATTTTATTTTTATTTTGTACGAAAGAAATTGTTGAGAAATATAGTTAAAATATTTATTTAAAAATTCATTGAAAATAGAAATTTAATTTTAAGGTTAAAACATTGCTATCATTTAAAAGATAAATTTTTGATCTTTAACTTCATGCAAAAATCTTTTTTGTGCGTTAATATTTTTAGAAGTTATAGCAGAAATATGCCAACATTTCGCTTAATTTTTAGATAAATACATTTCTAATTAAAAATTCGAAAAAATAACCCCGAGTAGCACATTCCCGACCTCCAAGGAATACAGGTGACAAATTTGGTAGCTGTAGGTTGAATGGTCTGTCCTGTAGAGCGCCAACACACACACACACACACACATTGAGCTTTATTATAAGTATAGATATAGATTGATATTGTTCTTCTCTATACATAACTGATAAAAATTAAATGCTTCTTTTCAACATTATGTAATAAATAGCAAATTGTGCCATATTTTCATTACAGCATAAAATATATAAATATGTTTATCAATAAAAATAATTTATAAGTAATAAATAATGAAATAAAAATAGTGGATTTGGAATGTAATGGTGATTATTTCTTACAATATATGGTGTTAATGGAGATTTTTGAGCAATATACATGTTTTCCCCATCAATAAATGAATTGAATATCATTTAAAAAAATACGGAAGTATTAATTGCAAACAACAAACAATGCACAACTAAGTTGCAACAAAAGTGCGCAATTGTATTTATAAAAAGAAATAATTATGATGAAAAACTAGATAAGAGAAAAACAGCCTCATATTAATTAGATGAAACTGCTGATAATATTGATTACAAAAATATTCTTTGTATAGTTAAATGATGATGAGGTACAATATAAATCCAATATTTAAATATTCTGAAGAAAACTATAAAAAATATAGCAATAGGATATCATTTTATTAACTTAATATATAAGTTATTTAAGACATAATATTTTTCATTTACTAAGAAAAGATTTAAATTTGTTATTTGTTACACTTGACAGATTTGTTATTTTAAATACTTTGGAATTTTGAAATCAACTTTACTTTAAAATATGGTACCTACACATGGAATCAATACTTAATTAAACAAATCAATTAACTTTTGATTAAATTTAAAATGTGACTTAACAACTGAAAACATGCAAATATACAATGTCTTAAGCCTTTTTATAGAATACAAAAGCTCGGTCTAGAAGCATGTTTATTAAAAGTGATT
>JAPMOR010057196.1:17536-43584 GCA_026543865.1 Argiope aurantia
TATTCATATAAAATGAATAACAAAATATATGACCAATAACATTTTATAATGCATTTATCATTTCAATCAAATGTTGTATAACTATCCTAATTTTGTAGATTGTTTTGAATTTAAACCATCCTCTTAGAGAGTTTTAGTGAAAAATCTGTAACGATTGATATCTTTAAAAGCATTCAAGAGTGTAAAATATGAGACTTAGAATTTGTTTAGCCAAACTTATTTCAGAAAGTTTAAAAACGAAGTTTAGAATGTTACTTTCATGAATTCTTTCAAACTTCAGGATGATGCCAGCTTAAAGAAATTCCTGCGCATCATTAGTCAACTGCTTTGATTTCAAACGGCGTAGATATGTGCTGTTTCATGTACTTTAATTCAATTAAAACAATTTTGGGAGCAGCAGTCATGGAATCTATCATACTAAACTGTACTCATTCATTTTTATGTGAAATGTATTTCGGAAATGTTTAACATCATTTTCAATGATACACAATAGAGATTAGGGGGGAAAAATCTTTGGCATCATTTGTAAAATATGCAATATATTATTTCTATCCTAACGTATTACGCTCAAAAGAAATAATGAGTAAGTAAATGTTTAATATTGTTTTCAGTATTAAAACTAAAAAAAAGCCCACTCCTATAACGAAGAATTTGTTATTAAGATCTATTGAAAGATTTAGACTTTTTTTCTCATTCATTATACATGAATCTAGATTTGCTCTAGGAATTTGACCCAGTCATACGAACTTTTATGCGGAGAGTCTGGACGATTTGCCTATAATCTCCAATCCATAAGAGAAGCTGTTAGAAGGTGACTTTAGGTATTGTTGAAGCATCTTATCACACTTGAATTTTATACACACAATTTTAAATAAGATTCATGCAATTAATTATATAAGAGGTTAATTTCTAAATAATATCTAATTTATCATGAAAATAAGCCTTTTAATTAAAATTTATTTTTATTCAAACTTAATTAAAAAGCAACTGAGAAAGAAGCGAAATATAATATGAAATTTATAAGAAAGTTTCATGATGCAGAAATACTGACATTTTAATCTATGAGTTTTAGATATTATCAGTATGTTTTAATGATTTTGAAATATAATTAAGTGAAAATGTTTAATATAAACATCAAACATTATGTTTCATTCATTTTATTTTGTTTAATTTTACGGTTTTCTTTTTTTTTAAACTTTGTTCAGGTTTTGAAATTTTTCAATTTCTAAAAATTATAAATACATTAAAGAAGTATTACTTAATATAATATAAAATTAAAAAATTAAATTATACAATTTTTTGTTTTATTTTTAATATTTTAAAGTTTTTTTTTGATGTTACTATTCTCATGTATTTTAAAGAAGCTGTTTATATGAAATAAAAATCCATACATCACTTCACTTGGCCAGGTATATTTATTTCGATTTATTTCAGTTTCTCTGATAGACAAGTTGAATATTTCAGAAATTAAAATCTATTCTCTTTCCGACCACTCTATTTTTTGATTGCGTATGATTACTAAAAGAACAAAAACAAAATAAAATTCTTTTCTGGAATTTAAAATAAAATTTGCATCATCAACAATGAATGTGTTATTGTTCAGAATTGCTGAATCATAGAACTGACCATCACATTCTTAGAATACATAACTGTGACTGTGAAGCCCATGTCAAGATGTTATATTTTCTATAAAAAACATGCTTACTAAATTAATGTTACTAATAATAACATTATTGCCTTGTACAAGAGAAGTCCAAACCAAATTATTAATATTATTTCTATTTGCATAGCGGAATGTAATAATTATACATATCATCAAACATTTCAATTCTTCGCTATCACTAGTGCTCTACGCCATTGATTTAGTTGACACTTATTAAAATATGACGGTTTCCTAATTGCAGTTTTGAATACTTAACTAATATAATAGATGATGAACCTGATTTGGGATGATTGTCGTGCGGCCTAATTTGTACTAGACATTACCACAGTTACTTTAAGCTCCATCTCACATGGGAACTGACCAGTTACAAGACGTTAAAATAAATATGAGAGTTACTTGAAGAAGGTGAGGAAGAATAAACGTAGATTTTCGTAGCCAAAAATAACTACTCTTTAATTTACGGAATTCGAAAGAGAAATATATATTATACAAAATTAGTTTTGCCAACACTTTTTAAATTATAGAATAACAAAAGCTGATGTTGCCACCACTTTTTAAAATATTAATTAAACAAACTCGTTATTTACAATAAAATATCAACCGACTATTTAGCAAATTAAATATATATGAAATTGTTAAATTATTAGCATTTAACTAAAACTTTAAAGGAACATTAAAATAATGAGTAAAACAGCTATTTCTACACGACACAGCTGCAGTGCTGGTGAAAGCGAGAATGATCAAGACTCCATTTATGCTTGCTTATAAAAGTTCACAGAAAACCCATTCCGCCACATGATGAGGAGGAAGGTCAGAAATTGGTTTACTGCACTTTGTGACTGAGGTCAACCATTTCTGAAAAGTTCTGTGCTACCTTCTAGAATGAAAAAGTTAACTAGACAGAAGAGAGCGTTAATGGATTCAAAACAAGAATGTGCCTGTTCTTGTTTATTCGCTATTGCACTCTATTAGCAGGATAATAAAGAGCAAAATAATATAGAATAAAACCAATCATATCGAAAATTTAGGTCAACATGAAATTTAATGCATTTTTTCAAAGATATAGCGGTAGCTATGAGAAAGAATAGCTGAGGATTCAAAAAATAATGGATGCTATAATATCCAATGATGCAGATCACCAATTTCAGGTTTTCCCAGATGAATACAAGCCCGAATTTAACGATTCATTATCAGACATCTCAGCAGGTACTGATAGGTTACCATTTAAAAATATATATCATAAACATATAGCCTATAAATATAATTTGTTTCGTTATCGGTTATTATCCATCTATATGGTTAACTAAACCTAGATTAGTTAATTAGTCGCAATCTCGCGGCCAGCGTACCTCCTGCCTCCATAGCCCGCAACAATCAGACACTGATTTTTATTGTATTTGATGACTTACTGTGGTTTATATAGTTCTTAAATATTACTTATTTTCTTTCCTCTCCCCGTATTGTTTACGGGTCAAGCCATGTAAGAATATTAATAGCTGATTGTACCCATATACTTATGTAATTAACTACTGACCTTGTTAACGGGCAACGATTGTACAGTTTCTTTTAAGACTCAATAATAGTTGTGCCAGGGACTGGTCTGGTCCGCGGGCCCTCCCTCTGCTTGGGTGGTTCTGCTCCCCACCTCCCCGTGTACCGCCTTACACCCAACCCGGGTAGGCCAGGGAGACGTGGGTGTCTCTTCTACTATCCATCTATATGACCTTTGTAACTCATCGCTGAGTTTTAGATGATAAGCAAAATAACTTATGTTCAGTATGTAGGATTCATAGTGTCCGAATAATTACTTTAACTCTAATGTGAATCAACCTATTAAAAGCAAATAAAAAATACATTAGCATGAGGTCAAAAACGCAAAACAACAAGGCAACACAACCAATTGCATAGTATTGTACAATATAGTACGATATTGCATTAATCAATATTCAACAATTTTAAGCAAAATTGCGGATATTGTTTAATATCAAACAATATTATACAATATATGGGCATTACTATGAGAAAAGGCTCTTCACAGTAGATTAAGTTAAAGAAAATAATAAATAAAATATACAATATAAAATTAATAGAATAAAAACTTATAACAAAACAAATAGCAAAAATGAGAAGGAATTATGGTGTGACATGGCAGATTCAATGATAAGTAAAAGGCAGAATCTACAAACATTCGTAATAATTTAAAATAAGTGCTCAAAGGCCTTTCTTTCTCAAGCGATGTTATTATTCGTATAAATGGGTTACTGCGACATTATACGCTTTTATTTCATTAAATATTTATTACATTTTTCATCTGGTTTATTTTTTCTTTTGTTTAATTCACTGGTAAAGATTTATTTCACTTCCGCCAGAATCTTCTACTGCAAAAATACTACATCCGTCCTTAACGTTTGTAAGGGACTGATTTATCTGCACATGCAGTGAATAAGAGTATGAAGCATTTTCTTAATGTTTTCCACTTTACGAACTGCCCATTCGAGATTCATTTATTTAATTTATATGGTACTAAAGGCACAGTGAGTGATATATTGGAAAATAAGATATTCTGTGTTTGCAATGCATTAATAAAGTTTTGACACTGGAAAAATAACCTCATCAGGAAAATCTACAAATAAAGATCTATTTTGTAATGACTACAAAAAATAATGAAGGTAGGATTCCATTGATAATAAATTACAATTGCTTACTATCTTTGATAGGAAAATATGTGGGTTCACTCTAATTATCCTGCGGCGAAGTCAGGATGAATGATTGGTTGATTTACTACATTGGCTGGCCTTACACTAATGATTCCATTTCTGGATTTGTTGCAGGACTATTAATCTCCACAGGGGCTCTTTAAATAACGACATTTTATGTCCATCCATGAACGATTCTTTATCTAATCTTGCATGTTTTAAATCAATACTGAGAACTTACTTGTTCATGGAATATTTATATTTCTTAGTTTTGGGATAAAAAAGTGAAATCGATGTTATTAAATTAGTCAGAGAGAATGGTCTATCCCAAATTTGGCGTAAAATAGCTGGTCTTGGGTAAGGCCACGAATGCAGCGAACAATAGCTAAGAAATATAGATTTTTGGAGTGAATCTAGTATATTTACTATAGTGGGTTATATTAAGGTTTTTTTTGGCAATTAAATCCGAGCCGGGGCTTAGTATATAAGCACCCGAAAATTGAAGATCACATTTTTGCAAACCTACTGAAACCAAAATTTGGGAGTAAACTACAATTATAGTCAGTAGATTACATACAAAATTTATTTTATTTAATTTATTGCATTTATATGCTTGCGAAAACTACAGACAGACATATGGCCAAGGCTTTGACAGAAATGATTCCGATTTTGATAAGAAACATATTTTTGATTCTATACCTGCGTATCAAATTTGATCTGTCTATTTATTTACGTGCGACAGTGAGGTTCTTTAAAATGGATTGCATTCAACATTTGATAGGAATATAAACATTCGAGGTAAAGTTTCTATACCAAATTTCTTCCTTCTAACTCAGAACAATTTTTATTTATCGAGTTCACAAACAGATAGACAGACATACATTCCAAAAATCTGCTTTTAAGACTTTGCAAGTATTGATAAATCTGAAATATTGAGATTCTTTAAAATTTCGATTTCGAATTTATGATGATGAAAATATCTTTTCTTTGCATTTGTCGTATTCGTTATTATTGAGAAATGCTGCAAATTATATTAGGTTTATATATATAAAAACCTTGAAAAAGTCTTCAGGCTGGATTCTTTCTTTATTTGATTTTCCTATTAACTTGATTTTAATACTTTTGTATCAATGCATCTGTGTTTTAGAAGTAGCTGCATTTGCACTCTCTAAATACTATGAAGTTTTTACTGTTCCTTTTTTGGTTTTAGTTTGAATAAGTAATAGTTTTTAGCTGCGATTCCAAAACTATTTCGTTTCGTTTTCAAAATATTTCTTACTTTAGATTGGTTACTATATATTTGTGTGTGTGTGTGTGTGTGTGTGTATGTGTGCGCGCGCGCGTTATAAAAAAAATAAAAACCCGAAATTAGTCAAAACACGAATTAACTTGAGAAAAAGTTTTTTTAACTCACAGCTCTAGGGAAAACCCGAATTAAGTAGGGGGAACGCATTCTAACTTACAGCGCTAGTAAGAACCGGTTTTGTCTAGTTACTTATCTATTATTTTTACTAGTTATAAATACATAGTTATTATTTACATCGACTTTAAATTCTATAAGTATTTATACAGTAGACCACAGCTAATCAAATTTCAAGTTTAATACAAAAATTTATCATATTCACTCATTTTCAAATCTGATTTCGATGTATCGTCGCAAATATTCTAGATTCGAGAACAGAAGCAAATCCGGAATCTGAGAACAGAAGCAAGAAAAGGAGCTGAAGGAAGACAAGGGTTCATCCGCTGTTCCTTCAAAAACGATTGTTCTTCAAAGAGATGTTTCTGTATGAAAAAGGGTTCTCTTTACAATTCTAATTGTCACAACAATTTGCCATTGCAGAATAAGTTATTTGTAATAACGGTACCGTGTTAAACAATATCCAAATAAAGTATGATTATCCTCAATGATAGATTCTTTCCTGAAACACTGTTTTACGAAATCAGTGTATTAAGTATAGTTTAATAGACTGATTTTGAATAGATATAACTAGTATTGTTTAACAAATCAGTCAATAAACCGGGTTCTCAATAGTACTATTAGTTAGAACGCGTTTTTCCTAGTTAATTCGAGTTATCCCTAGCTTTGTTAGTTAAAACGCGCTTTACCAAGTTAATTCGCGTTTAGATTGATTTCGAGTTTTCATTGTAATAAACATGTCATTATATATGTGTTTCTGCCTGTGTTTATTTGCTTCCTATATATAATACAAAAAATGCATAAAAATTTATGTGACGTAAAGGTATAATTCTAACTAATTATTCTTTATACTTAATTGTTTATAGAACAGCCCCCACTCCAATAAATAATAATTAATTACTATTCGAAAGTTTTCTGATAAACGGAATTCTCAACCTCGCTTTTAGATGCACACATGTAAAATTGTTTGGGGTTCCCAATCTAAAATAGGGCACGTAAATTTATGAAGTTTCTAGTTTTAGGCTTTTAATTTTAGGAGATAAAATTTTTACTTAAGAATTTTAAGATAACCACCTAGGGAGGCACATCGAAATGAGGATGAGATGCTTCCTGTATGGTGTTTGGATCTCGCCACCGTGGTGGATATACAAAAAGATGGGGATCTGGCTCCTCCCGTCGATGACGGGACATACTTCCTTCGGGAAGGGTTGTACCGTGACCGGTGATGACCCTTAGGACTCAACCACAGTTCCCGCCAATGTTGCTGTCGTGGCGGTCCGGTCATTCAGTATTCATTTTCCGCGTGCCTTCGGACGGGTCGGAGAGTCAGTGATATGACATAAGAGTTTTAAGGAAATACAGCCCAAAATAAATGCGTGTTTCCTTCCTCAAGCAAACCCTTCCTTAAGAAATATTAAATTCATTAAAATTCTTGAATTCATATTCCCACTAACCTTCACCTTTCATCTTTTTTTCAATTTTGCACTGCATCTAGTTGCCGTGTAGTATTTTGCGTACTATACACAAATTTTAACACTTTTCACTTCTTAATTAATCCTTCCACGTATATCCATTCAACTACCTGACAAGGAATCCTAGAGATTCCAAGTTTGGAGGATATTCGGTGTCGGAAAGAAAGGAAGAACATCTTTTAGTATCAAACATTTAATGTTTCCATGACGTAATAAATCATACAATAAAACATATAACCATCTTAATAACCACTCCGCTTAAAATTTTGATTATTATAAAATACAAATATATCTCGGGTGTATAATTTTCATACAATAAAATTCACTTAGAGGAATATCAATGCTCATGAAAATAATATTCTATTTTTGTGAAAATATTTTTTGATTTCGAGTAGATTTTGTTCTTATCAGCTATCAGATGTTTAGCAGGCTCTAGCTTTGATACCAACCCAAGTTTCTAGATGCCAACGATAGTGCGTGACCATGAATGGTTGTCCTTATGTATGTAGTAATCAACTTTTCCGTATTTTTCTCTACATGCTCGGAATATTAAATAGACGTTTACCTAGGTGTTCACAATTTTAAGGGGCTCATATCATGGATATTTTTCCCCTATATTTGATATTTAATATTATGATTTCTTTTAACTATAAAATTCGCCAACTTAACATATTCAAAGAAAACTCACTTATTCTTGAACGTTATTTATGAAGCATTCCTAATTAGTTACTATATGTCATTTATATATAGTTATATTATATATATATAAATGTGGAATTTTATAATTTAATAAAAAATATGTAAATCTATTTTAAATAATATTTAGATTGTGTTTCGTAATTTTTTTATTATTTTCTTTAAAATTAATTTTACATTATTTTCAAATTTTAATGTTTTTATGCACGAAAGCATTTTTTGGAAAGTGATCTGTTAACAAGCGCTTTGATAATTCAGATTTCCATTGCCTTAGAGCTTATTGAAGATATAATCCGATCACTTCTATAAAACGTATCTAAATTAATTTTAACCGCTGATGCTTTAAATTTTTTTAATAGTTTCTCATTTTTTTTTCGGTGAAGATATTAAATTTTTTATATAATTATAAAAGTGAAATAAAAAAAATATTCGAAATGAGGTTAACTTCTGTTTCAGTCTCCTTTTTTCTACAATATTTAAAAAAAAAGATTGTTTAAATTATAATTTAAAAAAAAAACTTACAAATAAACATATTTAACGTTTTTCTACAGGATGTAACGTCATACTCCTAATTAAACCCAAAATCAGTAGTATACAAGTTTGTTTCCTTGATGTGAGTGGAAATACACATACATAGTTATTTATAGGTGGCAACACACAGGCAATGTTAGTAAAAAATATATACCCAGTCAAAATGAAAGAAATAATATAAATACAGCTCCTTTTTGTTCTATTTCCATGGAAATGAATATTCAAATACATTATCTGCAAATTAAATATACAAATTATTATCCTTATCTTCATGACTCCAGAACGCGTTTATTACATTTTTAATAAATATATATATTATTGATTTCTCTTGTGATAACATGTTCTGGAGAGCTCTAATGCAATTAGATAGCTAGACTCGTGGAAAATTCGATGACTCTATTTTCCATCTTCTGTGAACACTTTTTTTTAAAGATAATAATAAAACAGAAAAAAAATCTAGTTTGACTGATGTGATTTATGCATGTTGTACTTTTGACGTATACAGATTTAGATCAGGAAATAACCTAATATAATGCAATCCATCACAATAGATCACAATCCATCAATGTTAATATCTGAATTACATTTTCTTCTTTCAGAAAGTGTGACATATCCTATTAAAGCATTCAGTAACACTAAAAAGGGGAATTCTGATGAGATAAGCATTTAAAAAGTTTTTAATCCTCTAATCATGCTCTGAAGATTTTAAAATAAGAAATACTGAATCATAATTTATTAAGGTACACAAAAGCCTGTGGAATAATAAATATAAATATGAATTCAGACTATGTAATATGTTTTCTTACGTAAAAGTAATATATTTTAGTTTAAGCTTGTAAGATATTTTAAATCATTCATCTAAAATTGAAAAAAAAACTGAAGAAGAAAAGAATAGATAATCTGCTATTTTTTTTTAATTTATTAGTAATAAAATCTGCGACTCTTTCCGAATAGTGGACTTTAAAATAAATGAAAATGGACGAAAACTGTTTTATTTTTTATTTTCCCATCACCCTAGAATTCTTTTTATTATTTCATTACCCTAGATTTTTTTTATTATTTCATCACCAGAATATATATCAATATTCAACCATATAAAATGTTATTTTCAATAAAATTTATTATAAAATTTATTTTTTAATAAAATGTATTTTTGAACTATATTATGAAATGTATTTTTCAATAAAATAATTATTTGAAATGCCTTGTGAAAAAATTGCATTTTAATGATTTTTCTCAAAACATTTCTCTAATTATATTTAAATATGTTTAAAATGTTACAGGTGAATTAATTTTTTATAAAATTGAAGAAAATTGGTAACGAAGATTTCAGTTAAGTATTAAAAGCAAATTGGAAATATAATTTATATTTCAAGATCTTTTAGACAGTTAAAAGTCAAGTTTCGATATCATAAAACAGTGAAACAAAATTTTTATGAAAATTAAATACATGTGTATAAATGCATTTCTAAAACATTAATTTTTAATTATTATTACAAAATCAAACCTAGTTTAATTCCAAATAAAATTATATTGAACAATAAGGAAAATATCATTAAAAAAATTAAAGTTAAGTCGTCTGGAATACTTGGAAATTTCTAAAAATTATATATCTTTCAATTTCTTAAAAATAATATATCTCGTTTTAAAAAGTCTTTTTAACACTCCAGTCCTTGAATATTTCTATTTTTCCTCTGCTTTTCGCCGAATTAGAACAAACAAAAATGAAAACTCAAACAAGTAAACATTTACAAAGAGTTTGAAACATTTAAAAGTTTTAAAATGTAGAACACTTGAAGTGCGTTACGGCCGCCCTGAAGAAGTTTCACTTGAACGCACTAGACGCGTTACGGACGACTAAGAGGTTAAAGACAATTGACGCATTTGCATTTCAGCACATATGGAATAAAAAAAAATTCTCAAATCCTAAGCAAATAATTCAAAAATGTGTTTTAAAGAGTCCATTTTAGGTAACCATAAAACAAGATAGTTCATTTCGCCGAGCGTGAAATCCTAGAAGCGTAGCTCCGATGCATACGTGTGACTGAAATTGTATCCTTAGTTCTTATATAAGTCCTTGTACAAGTCCTAAGCCGGTAAAATACCGGAGAAGCGATTAACGGCTTGAAGCAAAGTGATAGCATATCGCACATACTTCTGGCGAAGTTGCGTTCCTGCAAAAGTAATTACCGATACTATTTCGGTTTCTTGGGGTAAATTCTGAGAAAAACGGCCAACAAATACATTTCCTAGGAGATGTAGTGCCATTATATTACACCACTTACATCCTTGTTTTTATAGCCGAAATGCTATGTTCGTTTAGCTATAAGGAATCACATTAAATCGTTTAATATTGAAATTGGCGAGAGAGAAACATCTAATAATCCAATAAAGAAAGGCATACTGAAGAAGTAAAAGAAAATCTTAAAGACTGATCTAAAACTAATCAGCAGGAGGAGTCTCCTCAAAACTCTCTCACATAGATTCTGATAAACGTGAATTTGTGTTTCAGTGAAGATGAGTAGTGTTTGGATGCATAAATACAATTGCATTTAAAACAAACAACATACCAAATTTGGTATAATTATGACATTGCGGTTTAGAGTTATAGTGGTAAGAAGCTTCTGAAAGTACAGACCGAGAGACGCTCAACTCTTTTGGTTCAAAATTAGATAAGTGTCTACAATATAAATGCATACCCCGGGGTGGCACCTCGAAATGAGAATGAGAAGCTTCCGGAATGGTTGTTGGTTTTCGTCACCCTGGAGAGTTACACGAAACGTGGGGGGCTGACTCTTCCCATCGTTGACGGGATATACTTCCTTAGGGAAGGATTGTACCGTAGCCGGTGATGGACCGTAGTATTCAACTACAGTTCTCGCTAGTGTTGCTGAAGTGGCGGTGCATTAATTCAGTTTTTTTTTATCTGTGTGCTTTCGGACGGGTCGGAGAGTCATGATATGACATAGAATATAAATGCTAAATCTCTGTACCGAATTTTATCCATCTATCTCTCTTCTTTTTGTAATTATCGGGTTAACTTATATTCGAACAAATAGACCTCCTCTGAATGGAGTTTGCTCAAACTTTGATAAAAAAGGCCACATATTTGATGTCAAAACCGTATGCCAAATTTCATTCATCTAATTCAGAGAATTTTTGAGTTGTCTTTATAACAGATAGACAGACATTTTCTAAAAATGTGGTTTTCAAATTCAAGAATGTTTGAAATATAGAATTTTTGATGATCGCAATGATTTCTGAATACTTCATATACGAGGAAATAAAAGGACAGCAAAAAACTTGGCTACTATACTTTATACGCTAACTAGGTAAATTAAAAATTTAAAAGTGTCGGCATATTAGACAAAATTAGATTAGACAGTAAAGCACTTTAAAATGCTGAAATTAGAATTCTTCTAATTTCAGCATTTTATTGGCGTATACTTGGCGTATTCTTTTTAATAAAAACGAAAGTGCAAAAGTTTGAAGAAAGCAACGTTAACTTCAGTAAAAGACGACTAGTAATAAATGTAATGAACTTACTAATTAAATGGCATCCTATTTCAGATATTTATTATTATTCAAATTCCTGCAATAACATGTCATTTCAGATATCAAAAAAATTTCAAGTGATTTTTTTTTTCATTTTAAATCAGTTAATATTTAATGCCGATTTAAAATTTAAAATTCAGTAATCCGAACGTCATTAGACTCGTCGAAGGCGTTAAAAAGTATGAAATATTCTTAAATACTGATCTTGTTCTGGAAGTTCCAGCAGGCGTGCTTCATCAACATCAGTAGGCCGGCCAGACCTTGCTTCCTGAATGCCATAATCCATGTTTTTGAACTTTCGGTAACAAACCCTCTAAGTGTCATATGTCATATAATACAAAAGTGGTATCTAAAGCTGTGCACGTGATTCGGTGACATCAGCTGACTTTCTGCAACAGAACTGGAAGTAATTAATGATTATAATCTTGTAATTTGATAGTTCCATTTTAGCCACCTTGTACCTCATAATAACGATAGTTTTTTTTACAGATTTCACAACATGTTATAAAGTCAATTTATTTCTTTCAAATACCAAATAATCGTTTGGCAAAATTTGGCAACACGAATTATTTGCGGACGATATAAAGATGGCGGAAATCTTTCGTTAGAACCTAATTTTATTCATTTATCTCAACACACCTTCATAAGTTAAAGAAGGGATTTAAATTTAAAACATTAAAATATCAAAATATCGAGGAATTTTCTTGCAGTGGTTCTGCATTACAAAGTTCCATACTAGTGTCAATGTTGCATAAAATATCTATACACCATAAACTCAAATATTTCAGCTATTATTTATAAAATATTTCAACGCATATGTAATAATAAACATTTAATAAATTATAACACATATATATAGTAACACCACATGAAGGATTTATAAATAAGGAAATATATTTTAAATTTGCTACCATCTAAATTATTTTGTGTCGATTTAAAAGAAGGAATCTCTACACCAAAAATCCGAATGCTTTAATTACAATTTATTATTTATAAAAATATTTAAATTATTTATATCAATATTTAAAATTACAAAAAAGAGACACAATTTATAACATATGTATAGTAATAACAAATGAAGGATTTTAAAATGTTTTAAATTTGTTATCGTTTAAATGACGTTTTGTATCGATTTTAATTAATATTGTATGCGGTACCAAGGTTCAATTGATTTCAATTCCACACGTATGCATTATTTGCAAGTCCAATTTAGTGTGCATTATTTGCAAGTCCAATTTAGAGTGCTTTATTTGCAAGTCCAATTTAGAGTGCATTATTTGCAAGTCCAATTTAGTGTGCATTATTTACAAGTCCAATTTCGAATGCATTATTTACAAATCCAATTTAGTATGCATTATTTACAAATCCAATTTAGTATGCATTATTTACAAATCCAATTTAGTATGCATTATTTACAAATCCAATTTAGTATGCATTATTTACAAATCCAATTTAGTATGCAAATCCAATTAACTGTTTTAGCATAGAATGCATTTTTCTTTCTTCTTTCGTAAATAAACTAATTGTAAAAAAGTAATTTTGTAGGCTCAATTTCGGCTAAAAACAATATTATATTTTAGATAAACAGTTTTTTTTCAGCCTCTTTCTGGTATCTCTGGAAGAAAAAAATTCAAGATATGGGCAAAAAATATTTATTTTTTGGAGAGGATAGAATGCATTGTTAGCATAATACCGGGTGCATTAAAAGAAAAATTCTGCTTTTGCAGTTTTTTGGGTAATAATGCTACATTTATGTTTCAGTAAAACATCAGATGCTCTTCAAATAATGAAAATAAAGATATTTTAATATGCAAATTCTCCTCTTTAACCATGAACCAATAACTAATTTCTAGACCATTTTTTATAGGCATATTTCCAGTTGGAAAAATAATTTAAATAACGTAAAGAATTATACTAAATATTGTTTGAGCTAATAAATGTATTGCTGTAACTTCTTATACGTTCACCGTGTCCATTTACTGATAATTAGAAAAATATTCTAGGTAAACTAAAATTTAAGATAAAAACTCATCATTCTGAAATTTTGTATATAAGCATTTTAAATAATTTCTTCTATAAATTAAAGTACGTTCAGCCAATAAATGCAAGACATTCGATCAGTTTTACTTGCATAAAAGCAGAATTACACTTTCAGCTGCCATTTCTTCAGCTGGCTTGGTTTCATCTTTGCCAAATAGGGATATCCGTTCAATAAATATTTTGACTTCACATCAGCAGCGAGCGAAAACTTAATTCCAAATTTAGCGGGATTTTTAGATATGTACTAAACAAATCTAGATCGAATCTTCACTGGGAAGAACGGTTCATCCACCGTTAAATTTTCACCCCGTTTATAACATATCAAACAGTTTTCTATAAACGTATTCCAAACATATAAAATGAGGATAAATATATATGTTTGTAGTCTTTTGCATTTAGTTGGTTTAGTATCAATGCACAGATACTTTATATTTTCCAGAAACGGTCCCTAACCATTGTCTCAGAGAAAAAAAGTAAGGCCCCAGGATTTTGATCATACGTTCAAAACACATAGTCTTTTCGCAACCATAGTCCCACAAGCACATAACAATGAAATGAGTCCATCTAACTCATTGAGTGACAAATACAAATTTCGAATTTGTGATTTCTTATGGACTTCTTCATCAGTGCACCATTGAATGCGATGCAATATTTTATCGTTTATAAACAATCTCCATTCACTGCTTGTGTTAGTATGAATTGTTCGCTTTGCATGTGAAGTTGATCCAACTACTTCTCATATTGTTTTTTTTGCTGGGGGAGACTTTCTGCAACACTTCAAGAAATATTTCCTATTTGATCCATATTTGATGTTGTAGCTTTTAATAATACAGGAAACGGAATTGACGATTGCTATTAAAGAAATTAATCAAGTCGAATCAAATTATGATTGCAATTTTCTTGATGATAAGCTGGAATCATATACAATTGCAGATCGAAATAAATTGATCAACGTTTGATTCCAACATCAAATTCTTTCATAAATACTTTAGATGCTCTGATCTTTAATTTTGAAAGGAAAGAAATTGGTAAATGCGTTAACGGACCATTTCTGTACTTTCAATGCTTCATGAATCATTTATGCTTAGTGTTCTTTATGATGATCTGATAGCTTTGGTTGCATCTTTTTAATCGATCATCCTTCTGATAGCAACTTAACATTTGAATAAAAAAAATTGCCAAATTAGTAAGCGGGTTTCCATTTCCTTAACGAATATAGCATTGGTAGTGCAATTGTGTTAGAAACAGTTCCGATCTCAGATAGTTTGGTGCATACATTAGTGATGCCATTTTGAACTTGATAATAATATCTGCGTTACTATTTTTGTTGACCCAAACATTCCAAGATGAGAAGTCAGGAACTGAAGAGGATTCACTTATGTTTCCATTTAGATACAACTCCAGTGATTTTTATATTATGTAGCATTTGCACAATTCATTTCGTCTGTCCATGTTTGGTTGGATCTAAATTCGTCGGATTGGAGATCGTCTCTTGCCGTATGGCTGTCTCAACTTCTATATTTTATGTTTTTTTTTTTCTATGAGAATATTTGAAGAAAGGGTTCTTCAGTCAATTAAAAGACTTTACTGTTAATTTGCATGCCGCCTTAATTTTATGAACCCTATATTACTAGATTTTCTTTACAAAATACTTTTAGAAAATAAAATAATACCATTTAGAAAAAGACCAAAAGACCATTTAGAAAATAAAATAAATAATAATGCATGAGTTTCAATATTCCAGGGGTTCATTGTTAACTTCTTTCAATGCGTAGCAATAGTTATTGCTTCTGACTCTAGTAGGCACACGTACATTGTATAATATAAAACATTTGCAATATTGTATATTATTTTTGAATATTTAATAATATACTATGATAGTGTACAATATTTTGCATTAAGAGTGCTATTTGGAGACAAAACTGATTTTTGATGTAATTAAAATGTACTTTTCCTTCCACATTTTCGTTCAAATCTACTAGCGGCTTTTATTTGTCTTTTTTCTTTCTTTTTTTGTAATCCAAGCTTTACTAAATATATATATATATGGTATTAGTGGATAGAAGATCCTTTTTTTTGTTAAAACATGCATACAAGAAAAATTTAAAGAGATTTTTTTTTAAATATTGAACTACAAGGGGCTAATTTTTTTATTGAAACTTTTTTCTGAATATATTAGTAAACGCTTAGAGAAGGGAAAAATATGTTGCAAAAAATGTTTTTTTTTCCTTTTATTTCTTTAAACTTGAAAAAATAAATTCGAGGAAAAAAGAGTACTTGTGCTTTCAAAATTAAACTTATGTGGGAGCAAAACAATTGAAATACCACAATTGAATTTTTCTGCCGTAACTTTACTTTTTCATCGCTGAATTTTACGAACTTCCGCGTCTTTTTCTTTTCATGAAAAAAAGACTTGTTCTGGTACAAAATTTTCTTTTTAATGGAATTAAAACAACTTTTTTCCCCTTTGTTTCCGTTTTCTTCTTACAAAAAGGTATCTTTTCACAGAAAGCGGAACATGGTGTTTTCCGTTTCGATTCAGTACATTTCCCAAATGGATATGGCCCTATCTGTAAAGATTTCAATTGTATAAAGGAGTCGTAAGTTTTAAAGTTAAGTTGCAATCAATTGAATAAAAGAGAGTGCATCGGATGTTATTCCACTTTCCCTTTTCAATGATGCTTAAAGTGAAAGATATTTTCTTTTTCTTTATTTTTATGTTTTAAATATGAATATAGGCATTTGATATACAGAAAAAATATAGAAATTTGATTAAAAAAAAAGATGTTTTAGAATTTTAGTCAAACCAGCGTGAGTAGTCTCTCCGAAATGTTCTCGCATATTCGATAATATCCCTCCTCTTTATTAACAAAATTGTTGGCGTGTAAGGACTTAACACCATGAGGTGCTCATTTTCAGAATTTCATAAATGAAAGTTGTGTGCTTCATAGTATAGTATAGTATAGAAATCTGTATTGATGTATATATGGGCGTAGAATAGTTTGCAAAATAAGAGCTTTATATAAGAGCTTTTCTGACGATTAATCGTTAATCCACATATCAGAAATGTTTTTGGATGTCTTTTTTTCGATCAATTGTAAACAAAATTTGACACATTACTAAAATTATAGTAACATATTTGCGTACCTAATTTCATTCGTTAGATGTTTGAATGAAGACACTTATCTGCCTAGGAAAGTACAAAAATACCAATTTTATTTAATATTTAATGCGAATCCATATTATAAAAGTTAAATCTATGAACCAAAATCTTTTTCGTTCTAATATTTTACTATCTCTTATGCCTGACCCATTTTTGGGAGTATGTATGTCTCACTGTGAACCCGATAACTCATAAACACATTGAGCTAGGTGGCTGAAATTTGGTAAATGTAATTACGGCTAAATTTTTAGACGTTTATCAAATTTCGAAGGAACTCCATCCACAGAAATTTTGTCTGTCTGATAATCGATTATAAAAGAGCTCGATAACTACAAGAGAAAGGTAAAGAGCAACATAAAGCGAGGTCGGCCCACATAATTAACATCTAAAGCATAGATCACCAAATAACGTCAAAGGGTTGACCATCTGTCAGTCTATGATTTCGCATGCATGTAAATGCAATAATTAAAAACGAATTGACCTAACTAAATGAAATTCAGTACGCTATCTTGTGGTTAAAATTCTACTTCCATATAAAAAAATAACCACCCAGTGTCAATCAAACGTCAAAAAAGCGGCCGCGACATATTCACTAAAAATGCTAGATTCACATTAAAGATCTAGACTTCGTAATTGTCATTCACCAATGGCATGCAAGGTATCCTCGGCCTTACACAAGATTCCCAATATTATTCGGAGGAATGGGAACATAATTCTTTATTGAAGAGTCTGCGAGGAAGTTGTGGGGAGACAAGTCAAACTGGTTACATTTTGTAGTTATGAAGTCCGCTTGTACTTAGACAGTTAGATAGAATGATTTCATGTAAATGGATTTAATTCAAAATTGGATACATACATACAAATTTTATATAAAGACCATATACCAAACAACATCTGTCTAGCTCAAAGTGCTTTTAGTTATCATGTAATAAATAGTCTTAAGTCTAAAAATTTGTTTTCGGTCTCCAGGAAGTTTGAATAAATAAATGTCATCGTGAGCTTGATTTCGAGCTTTTTGACCAGTGCTATACTTAATATGTATAGGAGAGAACAAATAATAAAATAGTTTTTGATATATCGTTAATCTATAGTGTGTTGGTGCTTATTTGGGAGGAGTGGAGTTTGTAAAGAGCTTGCCTACACAGATGCAAAAACGCAATGCACGTCCTAACATGGTATATTTTTCAAATCGCCATATGTGTGTTTTGTAAGTTTTTCACCAGTCCTTAAGGCAAATGGCAAATCCTTTACAGTATTGAGACATTCCATGTATGAAAGAAACTCATCAGCAAACCCTAAGATGAGACAATTGGGAGATTGGATATGATATTTCAACAAATTGGAAAGAAGGGGAAAACGTTATTCCGAAACATTCTTCATATTATAGAGCTGCATCTACCCACCGTCCTTCTCTATTTGCTAAAAATGCCATTCAGATTGACCTGCAGATTCAGGTCTTCAGTAATTGAAAAGAAATCGTGCTGAATATATTCAAGAAATAATCCAGTTATGATAATAATTTTGAATAAAGTAAACTCCTCCCGACACTTTCACCAAAATGGAAATTCGAAGCTCATCAGAATGGTGGCATCCCTGATACAACGCTTTATCCCCTATTACAGCGCGCTGCACTCCAAAAGAAACTGTGAACCTTGTTTAAGGAAGAGAACGGCTTGCATAGCACTGATAAACAGTAATTATGAAATATCAATATAGTGTGATTTTAGCATTTTCATTGAATCTATTATGTGAGCCATGGCGAGTTTCTTAGTGATTAATAACTGGGATCCGGCTGATAACATTCGAAAATAAGATTTGAGTTTAGATCCGTTTTTCTTATCCGATTGAAATCAAAATTTAACACTAGATTTACCAGCCATTTAAATATACCTATTTCTACCATAACGAGTCAATATAACTGGTGTATAAGAAAAAATGCTCATCGTGGTTTCCAGTCTTTATTCATTCTTAAAAAATGGTGAAAAGGGTTTAACAATATTAATTTTTATACAAAAATGGATTTATGGACATCTTCAAATAACAAAACATTTAATTTTTTATAGGCTCACAATTTCTACATATGAAGATTTTGTTACTTGTACACTTTCCTCATAGACTTTTTTTTTGCATTTATTGCAAATATTTGTAGTCTTGTTGTTATTGCAGTATCCTATTTGACACCATTTGCGTACAGAAACCGCGCCACCTGTAGTTGGTATATCAGCTTCGTATGGTTTAGTCCTTGAAGTCTGATATTCTGAAGCAAGTTCTTCTGCTAATCGAAACAGAAAGTCTTTCCGTGAGATATTTTCTCCTGTTGTGTTTTTGTATAATATCCAGCTATTTATTCCGGCTAAATCTAAAATATTGAAAAACACTTGAAGTGGCCACCTCCTGAAACCAGACTTCACCGTATATTTTCGTGCCATTTGATCAGTGACATCGACGCCAAATTTCGTTTTATTATAAAACGATACAGTTTCAGGTAATTTTTTAGAAGCTTTATCAATTTTTGATGTGTTTATGTTTTGTACTTAGTAGAAGTACTTTTTTATTTGGTTTTTTTGGTCACCAGTCATTTTGACTGGTACTGGTATAAATAGTTATAACAAAAAAAATATATTTGTTTCTAACATATATAAAGTAAAATTAAGTTCATAAAATGTATTCTCTATTTATAGCTACAAAAGTCATAACATCATTTTGGAAAGCAAATGTTTAATGTAGCAGGAATTTGGAATTGAAGTTGCACGACCAGTCAAAATGACTGGTCTGGTAAATCTAGTGTTAAAATTACAATTGTTGTCACAAAATCATATATCAAATTTAATATATTTAAGTGAGTGCGTTTTTCAGTTATAGTGTTTACGTGCTTCTGGCAGTACTGATTGAGAAATAGTTAACCGTTTTGAATTTGGCTCAGCATTTGATAATTGTTCACAATTGGAAGTGAAGTCTGAGTATTGAATTTTATCCGTCTATGTCTTTTTGTTTCATAATCATCGTGTTAACTTATATTCGAACAGCCGAGCAGACAGACTTCCTCTGAATAGATTGCTCAAAACTTGATAGAAATCTACATATTCGTTGTATAGATCATAAACAAAATTTCATCTGTTCAATTCAAAGCGTTGTTGAATTACCTTTGTCACAGACGGACAGATAAGCATAATGGGAAAAAATGTGTTTTGAACATAGGGAGATCAAAAACATGGATATTTGTTGAAATCTTGAATTCGAATTCCATCAAGATTGCAATGTATTTTCTGTTCTTTGCAGACGGGAAATTAAATATTAAAGTAAATAACCAGAAAGTTCCGATATGAGAAATGATATCTATTGATGATATTCTCGTAACCTTGAATGCATTCTTCAATGTCAACAATATAGATTCGAGGAGTTTATTTTTGTGAAAATCTTATTTTTTGCTCCCCCTCTTTTACCTCCACTTAACAGAGATGAAATATCCTGACACGCTGCTCCTTTTTCCGCGCTACTAAATGAGATTAGGCTTCAAGTAGATTTTCGCTGAGAGTATTCGAAATCTTGTTTAGATATTTCCATATGGCTCTCATGGAATAACGAGAAGGTATTTGCGTTAAGCTGCCATGACTCTGTGTTTTGAAAGAAGTAGGATTAGCGCTAATGTTTCATATTAGAATTTCATGTTTTTATGCGTTTGAATAAGAATGTTTGGCTTCAGCGAGGCATGTTTTTATGTAAACAACCACAATTCATAAAAAAAATTAAGCTCTTTTTTTTTAGGTTGTTAAAAATGATGTGGGTTTATTCTACCTTTATCCCTCACCAACATTTTATCGCCAAGATATTTTTTTATGAAATGATAAATTACATTCAAGATGTTATTTTATTTAGTAAGAACTATACCATAGATTGAGAGCAGAAACAATTTTTTACTCTGATTGAGATTTTCTGATTCTTTATTATTTTGAGTTGCACTTATGAATTTTGAAAAAAATTTAAAAAAAAGATAGCTCTACTGGGTAAATCGCATTGAACTAACTGATACGTGATTTTGTACTTTTGCATAACGGCTAATAGATACCTGAATAACCTGGCAGAAGACGCGCATCTAACACTGGCAGTGGGGACCACTCGGGGTGACAGCGTCACCCCAATTAGTTTCAGTAGAAAAATGTGCTATAAATTTAAAAAAATAAAAGCATTAAATCTTTCAGAATTTTTTTTATGTTTATTGAACCTTAACATTCACAAGATATGCATACTTTTATAAGGTATTTTAAATCTACATAAAATATTGGTAAGAATAAGAAAAATTATCTTTACAGATAAAACTATCACATTTTTATTAAAGAAATTGCAGTCTTATTACTTTTAGACCTTAGGCATGTCATCCGTCAGTACTTGTAGTGTTTTGGTCTTTTTGATGGGAGCTCTTGTGATCCTCCAAAATTAGTTTCAGTCATGATTTCACGAAGGGGTTCAGGAGACATCTGAATATTTTTAAAACTCGTTTCTTGACTTTGTAAGAGTTCATTCTAACTGTTTCAGGAATTTTCTTCTATTTGTATATTGCTAAGACTAACAAGAGTTCTTTGTTGACATTAGAACAATTCGGACACTTATGCTGTTATATTCACAGCTCAATAAGAAATATGTGGTAAAAAAGTGTGTTCCTGCAATGGTTAGTCTCTTTGATAAAAATATTTTCTCCAGAGCATAATTCATATACCAGATTCAAGCTTAATCCAATGTGGGTTAGGCGCGTTTTGTCATTTTAAATAGCTAATTTCCAAATCTGTAGGTCCTTCGATTATTGTTGTGCTCATATCTCCACATAGTAGCTGTAAAATGGTTTGGAATTTGCTAAATTAAAGATCTGATTCCATATTTTATTGATTTTTCTGGTATGTATTGAAAGAAAAAAAGCCGACCTTAAAACATCTCGAATTTTTGGTCGATAGCGACATATTCACCAACAGTATCAATTTTCTTCTTCCTCTCATCTAATAACATTCTCAATTTCATTTTCATAATCCGTAAATTTATCTTTCCACGACTTTATACATTGAATAGTTCAGAAAACAAACAATATAAACACCTCTAGAAAACAAAATCACACTGTTTAGAATAAAAAACTTTCTTTTCAAAAATGGTCGCATGTGGGTCACCCCTTTACCATATATATTCGAATAAAAGCACGTCACACGCGCAAAAAAGAAAGAAAATTATAAATAATTTTACGCCTGGCAAGGGAGGGTTCAGAGAGGAAGATACTGAAAGAATTATTCCTTCCAGACACATTTTTTTTCCTGGGACTGATGTTTTCTTAGATTGGGGTAACTCTGTGCCCTGACCAACACCTCTCGGGTTAAATCATCTGAATGTTTCACCCAGTTTCCTGAAAATTAGTTTAAAGATCCTTGAAACTCAATGTAACAATTTGCTCCATATATTTATATTGCGTAAAAAAAGTTTGGCGTATTAAAAGTTTGGTGCTGAGGTCACACAATGAATTTCCTTCTTTCATCCTATTTTCTTTTATATTTTATAGAGTAAATATGCAAATAAATGTATTTACACTTACATATCGAAAGCCGTTGTGCTTATAATCATTATAGATATGCAGTAGTTAGAATAACAGTCAAACAGGCACAATTAAAAAAAACTTGCCAATTTTTAAACAATTATGATATTTTCTCTTCCTGTATTTCATATAAAAGAAAACACCAGAGGAAGTGACATGACCAACATGCCTGAACACCTCCCCCCACATGGAATTATGGATCTAGGGTAAGGTCATGGATGTAATGAAGGTTCTGGCATTTATTCTCTTCAAAAGACTGTTTTGTGTTTCAAAATATAATGAAGAAAATAGTATATTGTTTGTAGATTACGTTTATTTCCCATGGCAGAGTGAAAACCAAATTTGAAGCAGAATACGATTTTAGAAACAAGATCACATGCTAAATTTCATTTAATTAACTCACTGTATTTTTATCGCATGAACAAGGTTGTGAACGTACAGATGGAGGGATGTGCTTTAAAATTTGAATCAGATCTATATGTCAGAAAAAAGAATTAATATTAAATTTTATCTATATGGTTTTTTTATTTGTTATTATGTTTATTTGCAGTCTTATAGTCTGATTTTTTATAAATGGAGTTTCTTAAAATTTTGAAAGAAATTTTTAAATTTTATGGGGGGAGGGAACCACAAACGAGATCTCATTTTTTAAGTTCAAAACGTTTTCGAATTTGTTCACAGACAGACAATCATAATTACAAAAATTATTTTCTTATTTAGAGTAGTCTGAGAAGTAGATTCGACTAAATCTCGAATTTGAATTTTTAGATTATTACAATTATTTCTCTTTGTTTTTCATTTAAAAGACAGCAAAGAAAAGCACGAAAGAGTACTAGTAAGTTCCTATAACTGTATTTGTTTGACTGTAGTTGCCAAAAATATTGTCACGTAGATATTCTAGTGTTGGACTCAATGACACGTACAAGAGGTAGAGCTAAACCAATTTATTAACTGAACTCAGAACTGAGAGAATACAGGAACTGACAAATCTTCTGTTTTTATTCAAGCAGAGAAAGTTACAGAATACTCTTCTAAAGACAGTAAGAAAAGTCCAGAACACTTGTCTGGTAAACTAAAGAAATGCCCAGTATCTTCTGGAGCATGAAATAAAGGAAAACATAAAATCAAGGAATTAAGTATTTACATATATTATTAATCGCATTGTCTCTAGTGGGATTCGAACCCAGGTCTCTTGATCACGAGACCAGTGCCATGACCATTCGTCGATGGAGATTCGACTGTCTTTCTTCAATGCGGCAATATTGTGAACTACAAAATGAAGCTTCTCTCGTGATTGGTCTCTTCTTTGATTTTTTTTAAAACAGAATCAGCCAAAGAATTTTTACAAAAGCAAAATGTGGCAGTTGGTTTAATCTTTCCTAATTTAGAAAATAAAAATGTACAAATTAATTAGGAAAAAGTTGTGAAGATGACTTTTTTCCTTTTTTTAATTTTATTTTGTTTTGAGTTTCTCAGACAAAATTGTAGAATTTATAAAAAAAAAGGCCAAGAAGGCACGTGGGAAGAATTCTTCAGAATAAGGTCAGAGAAGCACTTCTATGTTGAAAGAAAACAATGCTACTGTCTTCGATTTTCCTTTAAAGTGCCTCTTTTGAAAAGAAATCAAGGAGAAACAAAGAGTCTTTATAGAAAAATGTGTGAAAACAATGGTCTTCCTGATAAAGTTCCACGCAAACACCTCCACTTTAAACTCCTCCGCGAACTTTTAAAACAAAGAATTGATTTCAATCTGATCGTCTGTTACAACCTTTTTTTCGTCTTTTCCCTTTGATCCTTTCTACGCAAAAATTGTCTTATAAACGACGAATATTTCACCTTTAAAAGTTAGAAATTATATATTTATTTGTATAAAATATGAAAAAGCATTACATATTACAATTGTGAGAAATTTTAAAATTTTTATATCATGTCGTAAGTGAATTTCAATTTTAATTTGGAATTGGAAAGAACTCTTTTCTTTATGCGAATATGCAATATATTTTTCGTAAACAACCTCAAAGTTTATTAAAAGTTTTTATTACAGTAAAATTCAATGGACCAATTATTTATTTTATTTATTTTCCTTCAAACAAAAGAAATCGATATTCGATTTTGATTATAATAGATATTTTTTATGAAGATATTTTGTTTCATATATAGAAACTTTATTTGATATATAGAAATTATTTCACCAGAAAACTTGAAGATTTTTCAAAAATATTCTAGAATATAAAGTTTTCTTTCAGATTCATGAAAATTCGATACATCGATTAAGCATTCCACTGTAGTTTGAAAACCGTAGTGAAGACAATTAGCTTTTTGTTGGTTTTCATTTCTTTTTGCCTTCATTTCTAAAATAAATCTATTCTTTTAGCAAAGAATGTATGATAAAAGGGATAACTCAATCGAGGAAAATTCTAAGAACTCAGCCAAAGTATCTTTACTCTGTTGAAAATAAATAGTGCTGATGTCCCATTGAAATATCTCTAATGATAGAAAGAATAAAAGAAACAAAAAGTCATCAGGAATATAAATGAATAAGGGAAAACAAAAAAGGTTATTAGGTTAAGGTTATGACTTAGAAAAGGTATAAATTGATCTTCTATATCAAACTGCTCTTCCTATCAAATTTTTTATACATATATAAATCTTAAGATTTGATAGATTATAATCGATTTTTGAATTTTAGTTTGAAGAATTACGCAGTGTACATTTCTTATTAAAATTATACTAACAGAATTTATACCTTTTGATAGTGGGTTTCGAATTGCCTTAAAAATTTGTTTACAAGAATTCAAATAAGAATGTGTTTCCAATGCAAATGATGATAAGATTACATTCCAGATAGCCACAGTTTGTTGCAAAATATTCGCACTATAATTGTTTATTATTCATTATTTAACAATATTATACAATATTGCATATATTGTTTAATGTCATAATATATGTTCCATAATATGTATGTTCTGCTAAAATCTTGCAATTTAATTGCTGATGAAGATCCACAATTCAATTTTGGTTTTTCATTAACAATCAATCTAGCTGTCATATATGGAATGAGCTGTAGTAAAGAGAACTCAAACTATCAAAAGATTGATTAAAGGAAGAAAATATTAATCATTTTAAGAATATTGAAGCCTTGTAATTTTAACGGTACAAAATCACAATTCAAAGCTTTGCTCGATAAATACACCGATACAAAATATTTCATTGTTATAATATGTGTAAGTACCATAGATAAAT
>JAPMOR010057196.1:43594-69500 GCA_026543865.1 Argiope aurantia
TTAAAATGTAGTAAATGATTAAAATTTCAAATGCATTTTATTTACTTCTTTTTTTCTTACCAAAGTAATGCATTAAAATATAGTAAATGATTGAAATTTCAAATGCCTTTTTATTTATTTTTCTTTTTATTTATATGTTGCATTTAAAATGCATTAAGTAGGTGAAGTTTTGATTCAATTTTAATTATTTAGAAATATGTTTTAATATGATTAATTACGCACACTAAAATGAAAAGGATGTTTAATTTATACAACTGTACAGTAGAAAGTAGATGATGATATAGGTTGATTTTTCTATTAAGGAGCGAGAATCCGTTTGGAATAGATGCTTCGAAAGTTGCTATAAAATACTTGTATCTTTTAAATTTTCTTTTCTAAAAATGGATTGTAAAGAACACCTACGAATCAAAAATATATCTTAATTGTTATATTTTAAAAATATTCAAAAATCTACAAAGATGATATAGCAAAATTTGTTTAGTTTATCAAGAGATGTATTCAACATTTTTGCAAGTAATTTTAGGAATAAATTACCTTATTCCTGACCTGTTAATTAAGCTGCATTTCTATTCAATTTTTAAATATATCATGACAAAAAATGAAATTGATTTTTTTTTTCAGATTCTGAAGCATTAAACAACTGTAAATCCTTTTTAAAATTCTAGAATGCTTGATCAAAAACTAAAAAATATATAAATAGAATTGTATTCCAAATTTTCCAAAAATATCCATGTGGTTCATGAGGTTCCAAGTAAGAAAATTTTACTGAAACTTAGAATTTGGGAAAATTGCATTTAAAGACATAAAATATTATAAAGACGTAAATTATACAAGTGTAAAAAACGAATTTAAACTTCCAAAGATTTAATGCCAAAAAGATAAAGAAAAGAAAATTAAAAGTGCTCTACAAAATAAATATTCCGAAATTTTAAAAAAAAAAATTTAATAAAAAAAATATTTGATAGTTTTAACAAAAAGCGGCTCTTTAACGTAGTTACTGGAAGTAACAAAATAAAAAATATATATATTATTTTCTTGAATTGCAGATTTATCAGCAAAAAGTGTTAAGTGTTGCAAATCAAATCATAGCATTTTTTATTATTTAGGCTCGTTTATTTTTCAAATGAAAAGGATTTATATACTAATTATATCATAAGATTAGCGCTAATAAAATCTTAATATATTTTCTCTTTTCAAATATTAAACATTCTAACTTTAACTTATTACATCTAAAGTAAGGCAAAACATGTATACATGAGCAAATATAGATTAAATGTTATTTCCGAAGCTAAATTCTAATAATAATTCTCCTCAAATTTTAAATTCAAAATCAATTTCAAAATCCGAATCTTTTATGAGGCATCTGAATTGAAGGTACGAAATTCTGATTTAAACTATCCAATCAAATATTCAAACCCTATAAATCCTTTTCGTTTTTGGAAACTAGAAAATAACTTGATTTGGAAAATGCTGAACAAGCATCGAATCCATTTTCTACGAAATTCCGTCCCACTTCACTTAAAGTAGTTCAGCAAAATCGCTTGCGGTTTTTGTAAAGAAAAAAAATGCTTAATCTTTTCAAAGTTTTTCCATGTTTCATTTTTTAAAAAACTAAATCCGTTACTTTTATATGATAATTATTATCATATGATGCGAATATGATGTTATTTTTGGTCGAAAAAAAATGGTGTGCTGACAAATGCGCGAAAATGTTCTTTAAAGAATGTGAGATTTCTAGGAAGAATTTTCTAAAGATTGTGAGATTTTCTGAACTGTGAGACTTTAAACGTTGCTTTATAATTTGGGTTCATATTCTGAATTCTTTACGTTTTTTTTCTCCACACTTTTGGTGTTCTGGAGTTTTCAACGATTATTTCATTCATTTGAGTATTTTTGCACACTCATTTGTTCTCAATAATGCACAATTTTGATATTTGCTGAAATTAATAGCAATGTCTTCTATTAATATATTGGTTGATTCATATTCAATGGTACAAAAAAAATCCAAGTTTCTACAGCTGTTCCATGCATACAATTCTATTGACATGACAAATATCTATGTGGCATTCCAGTCATTGCAACTCTCGTAAAAGAATATTGTAATGCTCCCTGTTTCATACACTTGATAATTGGCATTCCGACCAGATGTAAAGCCATCTGTAACCACCCACATTTTTAAGTGCCTCTAGAGTTCCAAATAGGGTATCCTCTTCACCAGTAGAATAATTGGGTCTGGTCATTAGTTGTATCGAGATAAAGAACTGCAGATGAGCGTTTCGTCGTCAAAGAGATCCAGCATATCTTCAAGGAAGAAGAACGTCAAACCATCCAGGTGTTAAACTTTTTTTCCCTTATGAAGAGACTATAATTAACATGTGTTCGGGAAGAGTCAGCTACAAAGATGAATCATTAACGGACATTCCCACGATCAACTGGAGACCATTAAGGAAACATTGCTGAACAGCTAATGGGTGATAAGGAGCTCAAGTGCACCAATGAGAAAATAGGAGGCGGAGATTTGATGGAAATGAAATGCAGTATTTTCTGAAGATAAGAAGGAGAGCAGTGACAGGCGTGGAAGAAGTCGGAGAAGACAGAAGGGGTACCGGATTTTGTAGAGGTTTCGTGTGATTTGGGCTTCTGTGTTTCAGGCGATAAAGATCGGTAGATTTCTAGAGCTCACCCTGGAATAGCCGTTTTAGCTAACAGCCTGTTAGCGTTTTCTGTGATGTATGTTCTCTGAATGGATCGAGGAACTATTTCATGTTTAACTTTCAATTTTCGTGCGAATTTTGTAAATCATATTAACATAGATGAGAACACGTTGTTTTTCTGTACATATATAAGGCTGTAAATAAAAGAATTGTCTGTTACGCCATTCTCTTATATAATCGGTCAGGATCAAGACATTACAGTATCCTTTTTTAATGATTCCACCACATCAGTTAAAGCACATAATGTCTCCATAATATACGCCATGCATTTTCTTGAGGCATATTCAATTTTGACCTGGCGCACTTTTTGGAGTCTTCGTGAAACATTTTCAAAAAGATTTTCAATAGTTTCGGTTTGGTGATTCTGGGCTGGTTGAAACATCTTCACCTTCTGTTCGATGTTAAGAGGATGCGGTAGTTCTTCACCAAATGACATGCAAAAACGTGTTTGAACAACGATAAGCGAAGATATTTTGGCATTTTCAAAAAAATATAACGCTTTCTTCTATATTGACGACGCCATTTTGATAGTGATGAAGACGAACCCTTTTCCCCAGTGGTCTATAGCGGCTGTTTCGTGATGGGAAGAATTTTCGCTATTTCCAGATAAAAATCGTATAATTTTAGCTTCGAAATAAATGTGTTGGAGTTAAATAAATTAATTGCCGAATTCGTTCTATATTATTTTTTTTTGTCCGATTTAATATGAATCACCCGTATTTAAAATTTGATTCCATACAACTGTTGTTGTTTATTTAAATTTAGAACACTGATATCAAAATATTACGATATTTATAAAAGCCAGAGGGAGTGATCTGCCTAAAACTTTCTTGTATACGCTCTAATAAGAGATTGCCTTACAAAGCATTGGTGTAAAGTAGTCCCGAAATATTAACTTTTGGTATAAATTTAGCATTTTCACTGAATCTGTAGTATGATCCTTAGCGAGTAATTTGGCGATTAATCCCTGACATGCGTTAATAGTATCCAAAAATCGTATCTGTGTTTTAGATATATTTTGCTCACCCGATGTAAACAACAATTTGATACAAAACTACACATGTAATCACAAAATTCCATGCCAAATTTGATATATTTAAGTCATTACGTTTTTGAATTATCGCGTCTACATGTTTCTGAAAGTACAGACTGATAGACAGTCACCCCTAGTTGAATTTGACCCAAAATTGACAGGCGTCTGTATAATAGATATTAAATCTGTGTACAGAATTTTATCAATCTAGATCTCTTATTTTTGTTATTATCGTGTTAACTTATATGCCAACAGCAAATCAAATGGACTTCCTTTGAACAAAATAAAAAAAAATGATTTAAATAAAATAAAAAATATATATTTTTAAACCAAAAATTAAACATTTAATATCAGAAACAAAATATTTTTTTTGTAATTATAGGTTTATTTGTAGCAGTTAGTTTATATTCGCATAGTATTTCGTTTCATGATCACAACAATGATGTAATTCACTTAAAAACGTAATTCATAATATTCACTTCAATTTATAGAGTTGGAAAATAAATAATCCGGAAAAACTAGTACTTATATTACTCCGCAAGTAAGAAAAATAGTCAAATATTTGCTTGTTCTACTATTTGGTAACTTGAGATACAAATAAAATGAGTAACCTTTCACATTCTTAAATAATACATTCTAGTTCTAGCACGTTTTAGAAAGTAACATTTTCTTACGTCAAAAGCTTCAAGAGCTATTAATATTTTCTGACGTATCATAAGAATATAACTTTTAAAAGTGTTCGTATGGTTTAGAACCCAAACTGAAAACACTATAAATCTTTAAAACGGTTCGTTTTACGTCACATTCAGTTAACAATAAACAATTCTTTTTCCTAGTATAATTTTTTTTTATCAAAATCAAAATTTAGCCAAACACAGGATAATAACGGTTAAAAGTACGTACTGTAAAACATTTGGGCATTTATTGATATATCTTACAAAATAGACGGCTTTTAGAAATCTTTCTTAGAAAGATATGAAGAAATTTTTTTTTAAAGTTTCGCAAAAAGGGTGAAAATGGCTCCAAAACAAGTTTTCAATCGGAGGATTGCGTTCTATAAAAAGTATTTTATTAGTTTGCATTTTGTGAAAATCTGGAAAGAATTTTATGCGGTGCCAGGGTTTGATAGTTACAAAAGTTTAACTATATTTCTTTTAGAGATTTCAATTTTAAAAGTTTCTTTTAGGAATTTGTTTTTTTCTATATATAATTAAGCAGATATTGTGAAGTAAATTATCGTTTTGTAATTACCTTTGTGAACTTTGCTGAATAAGAAGTCACATAATTAAAATAATTCAGAATATTCATAAATACTTTAGAATATTGGTCCGGAAATGCCAGAACATATTTATTGTTCAATACGCTTTAAAAATTATTTCAGTATTTAAATTATTCGAATATTTTTAAGACATTTAGAGAGAATGTGCATTAAATTCTGAATAATCCTATTAATATAAAAGATGAATGCATGCGTGTATTCTAAAGGCAGGACCATTTGACTTACAGCTATGAAAATTAAGCTGAATTTCGGCATTTTGCCGTGATGGCTTCCTAAAATATTATTACACGGAAAGGAATTTTGTGCAGCTTCAAAGTTAATATTAATTTTCAACCCATTAATTATATTTTTAACGAAACCAATTTAATGATTTTGTAATTTTCTGAATTTTGGCATTTTTTAAATAAAAATATTTTTTTTTGTCCTGCCTATTCAACAATAGATTACATTGTTGCTTTGAAATTCAAACAGTTTTCATGACTTTGTTTAATATTTAATCGCTTGATTGTCATCCAGCCTTGAAAGTTAAAGGAGAAGGATTCAGCTCAATATTATAAGGTAGAAGACTAGTTTATAAAAATAAAAAAATGGGACTAAAATATCCTGACATTCAGAAGATAGATGAATCACACGTGAATATTTTCAATGGTGCTATGACGTCATGGGACTGATCTCCGTTGAAAAAGTTCATGTACAAAATGAACAGAAAATATGTTAAAATATTAAAATAACACAGCTTTCATATTTGATAATTTGAGGGAATGGTGGGTATGAAGTTATATCTAAATGGTTTAACCGATATTAAATATAACTAAGCTCCACGTTGAATCAACTTGTCTCCAAGAGCGACTAACGTATAGATAAATGAAAAAAAATACATGTATTTATGGAAAAGTAATATATCCTCAATGTTATTCAACATTGTCTTTTATTCAATTTCTAAAACAATCAGTTTTTTTTAAGTACATTTGAAGTGAGTAGTATTATTCTCAGAAACATACTTCTGGATATTTAAACTATTATTAATAAACATTAGTAATATTAGCATATTAGTAAATGTATTCAATATAAAGAAGAATTTGTTTGTTGCATAAAATAAGCCTTTGGAGATCGTAATGCATTTCACATAAAATATGCTTCTACATATAAGAAAAAAGTTCCAAATTTAAAATAATTGAATGCATAATTCGACTTGAATTTGAATATGGCATTTTTTTAGGTTTGAAATATATTTAAAACTCGTTTCTTAATATCTTTAGATTTCGTTTGATATGATATTTTAATGCATTATTTTAAAGATCTTCATTCACCAGTTAGTATAGAATTTGTATTTTAACACTTAACTGGGGACGTGCGGTTTGTGAGACCTCTAACGATGGATTTTCGGTCACTCCTATTCTGTTTTTAACTCAATTGAATGGATTGAGCTCGTAGTTTCCTGTTTTGTGACCTTCAATACACGTGCACTTTTTCAACCGATTTCAGTGGATGCTTTTTAAAATAATTCAGTTATTTCTTTAAGTGCGGTCTCTAAGACCGCACCTCCCTGTTAGTGTCCCAGTGATAAACAAGACTTAGTAGATGACACTAAAACTTGGGCCCCGAAATATCATCCAATTTACTGATCATATTATGAAGTTGTACTCCAGACACTTTTAAATGAGGCAGAAAGTGATTTTAGTGATAAGGATAATTGTGCAGAAGTGTTTTTCGATGAAAATTCGCATTCAACTGATTCTGATATGTATGTTCAAACATGATTAATTTTTCTAATGGTAATGTATTTTGAAAGTTTTATAAAATATATTAATATACCAAGAGATATATATATACATAATTTATAGGTTAATTTTTATACTAGTTCTTAACCTGTAGATTTAAAATGCCTTAGAAAACCATGCTATGAAAGTCACACAAGCCGATAAAAATAGGGCCAATTTTACCCATTTTAAGTATTTTTTATTTTTGATATAATTGTTGAGTTTTACATTATATTGTCTTCTATATACCTTCATATACTGTAAAAATAAATATGATTTGAAAAGTAGAAAGTAATATGTTTTTTCAAGAATATTATTTATTGTAACATGTAATTTGAGAAGAAAATGTATGTACCAACGCAATTACTTTTTTCAATGACAATATATTTCAAAAAATTTCTAAAGCATATCTATATATCAAGAAAAATATCTTCAAAATATATTGGCAGTTTTTCATACTAATACATTCAATAAAAAATTAATTTGTTTGTAAATGAAATGCGGTCTCGTAGACCGCACCTCCCCAGTTAAGGGTTAAAATTATCAAAAAATTTCTACGCATTTCAGTGCTTACGTTTCACGAAACCCTTCTTTTAATAACGCATAATGAAGTAGTGGAGGGGTTGTTCTATCCACTTCCAGTATACTGTCATATTAAAAACCCCTTTAGTATACAAAGGGGTAGTATACAAAGTAAATAAAAATGTGACCCGCCGTCAAAAATTTGAATACAAGATTTTGACGAATCTCTAAATTCAGATCTCCCCGAATCAGAAAAACAAATTTTTGGAAGTAATTTTAGTCTGTCCATCTGTTCGTCTGTTAGTAAACGCGATTAGTCAAAAACACTTTGAACTTGACAAATGAAATGTGTTACATGATCTGCAAATTTGTTGATTTGTATTAAATTTTTGGGAGAAATTCATTTGAAGGAAATCTGTATGTTCGGCAATCAGTAAACACAATAATTAGAAATGGAAAAGAGCAAAATAGATAAAATATGGTACAGAGATTTAATATTTAGATATGTATCAAATTTGGTACCAAATCTTTCAAGTGGTTGACTCTGTTACACTGTTCTTTTGCGTGCATATATAAGTGATGATTCAAAAATATAATAACTTAGGTAATTTCATATTTGGTGTCTCAGTTTTTTTACCTAAATTACTAGATCTTTATTAAATTTCGAACCGCCTCTGTCAAAGGTTGACAGTCTCTGCTGTCATAATCCTGCAAAAGCAATAACTGAAAAACACACTGACTTAAATGTATGGAATGTGGGATGTGATCTTGTGACTTTAATTGTAGTTCCGTGTGAAATTTGATTTCTGAAGTTTGGTAAAAAAGGGATGCAAAATATATAGTCATTATTTGGTGCAGGTATTAATTGACAAAAAAAAATCGAGACAGATCGCGAGCTATCGTTTTTATCCGTGATTATTGTTCACGAATGGCACGCAGTTTGTGATTAATAATACAGGGTGTTTATTTAGTCCCGGGCCCATTTTGATGTTTAATAACTCATAAAATAATAAAGATATATTAAAATTAATAACATAAATGGTTAAATAGACTCAAAAAGTTTCATGACCCTTGTCAATGAACTTCCACGTGTGCCCCCTTCGTCGCACGGAGAATATCAAGTCGATAGTCAATTTCACGCCAGGTAGCGGCAAGCATGTCGGCATCCACAGAGCCTATTGCGGTTGTAATTCTGACTTTTATTTCATCAATGTTCGACACTCTCCTCCTGAAAACGTTGTCTTTTACAAACCCCCAAAGGAAAACGTCCAGCGGTGTTATGTCAAGTGATCTGGGTGGCCAAGGAATTGGACCTCCTCGCTCAATCCATCTTTCTGGAAAATGGTCATTCAAAGAAGTACGAACGATGGTACCTCAATGAGGTGGCGCACCATTTTGTTTCAAAAAGACATGTGGCTGAAGGTCTTCTAGTTGTGGAAATACGAAGTTTTCCAACATGTCTAATTATACGACTGATGAGACCGTCTTTTCTGTAAAACAGAAAGGCCCAGTTACTCGGTCGTGCATTAGTCTGCACTACACATTAACCTTTGGGGAATCCCTTTATGCCTCACGGTATTCATGGGAGTTTTCAGATCCCCATATGCACACATTATGGCGATTAACAATGCCAGAAACATGAAAGGATGCTTCATAGGAGAACATTATGCGCTTCAGAAAATCAGTAGCATCTACTATCCTCCTTAGCATATCTGTTGCAAAGGCCATCCTCCTAGGCCTATCATTCGGTTCCAAAACTTGAAGTTTGTATGCATGCAGTCTTAATTTTTTCTTAATAACCTTGTACACCGTCGAAATTCGGTGTAAAAATGTCTATCTGACACGCTCAACATCAAAATCACTTGTGCAAGGACATCCGGAACGTTTCTTATCTGCGATACTTCCAATTTCTAGAAAATTCTTTTTCCACTGCAAGATGCTGTTTTTGGATGGAGGATCTTTTTGGTAAATTCTTCTGAAATTTCTCTGTGCTTGCACTATCGATTTCGTTTCTATGAACCACCATAAAATCTGTGCTTTCTCTTGTGGTGTATCCATTCTCCTTAATATCCGCTCGAATAAAACATCACATACAAAAGTACCACATAGAACAAACACATCAAAAGTAAACATAACATTGCAATAGTTGCCAAAAGCAAAAGAGAGAAAAATGCAATTAATAAGCAGACGATATTTAGAAAAGTACAGATATTTAGACTGGAAAATGAAATTATCTGAAATTAACCCCACGCGCAGACGATATTTACAAAATTAAAAATATTCAAACCTGAAAAGGAAAATATATGAGTCATTCCATCAATAAATGCCATAAGTTTGTTTATATCTTCATTATTTTATGAGTTATTAAACATCAAAATGGGTCCGGGACTAAATAAACACCCTGCATTTATTTCAGTAGACGAGAAATATTTGAAGAGAGCATTCCAAACGGTTAAATTTATTTTTTATCCTTCTTTGCTTTTTTAAAATAAGATTAATATCGAAATATTGTCTTCATAAAAAAAGTTTTCTTTGAATGTTTAAGAATGCTGTCATTTGATTCTCAGCTTTCGTAAAATCCATAATACCTGGAACGCTCATTAGACTATTTCATGAGCAAATGTTATTTCTAATTCACGTTTTTTGCTTATTATTCAGTCGCACTAGAATTACTATTTCTCTTGCGCCAAAAGAGAAACCAAAACAAACCATCTAAACCAAGTACAATTATAGAATATCAAAAATATATTTTAGCATAATGATATTATTTTCTTCTTCGCATTTATGATGGCTATTAAAGAAACATTTTTAACAAAAAACAAATGGTCAAAGTAGTCTTGTGATATACACGGCACACTGCCATCTCATACACACATAACGAATGTTTTGGTGAATCAATGATTCGATAAGCATGGAACTGGAAATTATTAATTTAATAAAATTATTTACAAAACTTTTTGCAATATGCGGCATTTTTTTACATTTCTATGTTCAGCATATTCTGATTGCATTTTCAAATAGTAATAACAATAACGCTAATAAATAGTTTTTATTTTTTATATTTTTTCTGGTTGAATTGCTGGATAATTTTAACTTTCCTCAGAAAATTTAATGCTGTCAAGAACTGACAGAAAATAAAGACAATGATTGTATCCGTAGTAAGTATTTATAACTTTGTAATTGTGAAAAAAATATTTGGAATAATAATGTTAATTAATGTCACAATATCTTACGAATCATCATAATGTAGTATTATAAAACAGTATAAAACTAAGTTGTTTATAAAAACAATAATTTAAATAAAAATTTACAGTAAAGACACTTGTTAAGATTCTTGCCTCATGGTACAGAAAGGATCCTTTCTTTTATTTCGGATCAGGTAACCAAAGTACTATATTCGTTTTGAAATTTTGTTGCCTTTTAAAGTGATTTAAGAAATCAAATTCTACACCCCGCGAAATAAGGTTTTTTAGAAATTTTTTATTCACAAATGTTAGCAGGGAGATTAATTTCTTGTCAATCAACTAAATATCGGAGCAATTACATTTTGCTTCCTATCTGTATTTCAAATTTATTTTTACTGGAATGTGCCCATAACTAAAACACAAGAAAGAATTTTAAATTGGAATATTTAAATTTTCTTTTTAATATTTACCTATTTTACTATCAGTAGAAATATATATTCGAAAACACTTGCTTACCCACCAATTTAAAGAATTTTTAACAGTTATAAAAACTTGAACATTTGTGGTTTCGCCTGTAACCATCTATAAAGAAATTGTACAAAGGTTAAACTTCTATAGAATAACCAGCTTCCATGGAGAATTCTCATACTTCTCCGGGAAGAAAATCCTGGATTATCCCCGCTTTCTCCAAGGAAACCGGGAAAAAATGTCTAAAGTAGCAAGAAAGAACGTATAGTAAGGAAAGAAGCGAAAAATCTCCCACGCCACTGTTACTATCGAAAGACTTGCATTGTGGCTGGGAGCCAGGGAAGATAAAACAGAGTTCAAACCATCCATTCCGAAACATAATTTACGACTTAATGAGTTAATAGCTCTGGGAAGAGAAAATCTGTGATGAGAGATCCCCATAAGATGAATACTGGATTTGAGAACATAAACTATCTGAAATAAGATATGGTGCTGATCTGTAAATTATGAATGAGAATTAGATAATTTAGCGAAATCTTATATTGAAATGTATTTTTATGAAGTAAAATATTTGGCTTTATTAAGTGCTGTTTTGTTATATTTTCAAAGTTATAAATTTGTAGTAAAAAAAATCTCACATTATCTTTTTTAAATGACGATTTGGTTATGAAATAATAGAATGCAGTTACTATTTCCTTAATACTTTCGAGACGCATTTTAAAAGAAAAAAAAAATGATAATTTGTATAAGTTTCTGATTCTTCGAGTGATTATTTTTTTTACAGTAAGAAATGAAAAAGAGAAACCTGTATTGTTTTTATAAAAACTCAAAAGAAAATTATTGTCAAATATATAAATAATGGACAAAATTTTATACAAACACAACAGACAAATTTTAATTAAAAATTGTCTGAATAAAATAAATACCAACTGATAAAAACAAACAAAATGGTTACTGTAGTTCGTGCATCGTAATTAATTTTCGAAAAATGGTGCACGATTGACGACTCATAAAAGAAATACATTTCAGAAAGGAAATAATTAATCTAAAAATCAGCTTACAATTTAAAACAAATCTTTCCATATTTTTTATGGTGATTTCAAATCTAAATTTTGTCTTTTATTCATTAAAGAGAATATGGACAATGAGACTCTCGTTTCATACCAAGATATTATTATTGCTCTACCTAGAAACTCTAAGCCTGTAAACAGTTGATTTCAAATAAACAATTAAATTTTTTTTTAATTTTCAAAAAACAAACATTATACACTTAGAGATTGTGTTCTAAATTACTAGTTATTAACACATTCCTCGTTTTTAATTCAGTTATATTGACATCCCGCTTTAAAGCAACACTAGGGTTATTTTGGGACGGACTTCGTAATTTTGAATCACAGTCAGATGACGAGGACAGCACCTGAGATGGCACCCCCTCTCCAAACTTCTACGCCACACCAGTGGAAGGGCATTTGGCCCCGACAGATTTAATGTTCACTAGACCGGTTTACACGACTGTTTCTCGGTGGAATCGGTTCTCGAACTGACACCCTTCGGTTCTGAAGCTGAGATCTTACCACCAGAACACCACCTGGCCTTTAAAAAAATCAGCGTTAATTTTATCAAAAAACTATTCAGATTGAAATTTTATGCGGAAGTGTAGTTTCAGGAAGCGTCATTATTTAAATCAATTATTCAACCAGTTAGTGTTTTTAGTGCAAAAGAAATAATCATAAAGAATGAACCCTCAAATTGTGAACCAAATATCATTTCTAAATCATAAGAGAAAGGCAGAATCAATTGCAATACTAAATTTTTTAAATGCCGTAAGGAATAATGCAATACCCTGATAGCACAACTCGTTTTACAATATTGTGCGATATTATATGTTATTTATTAATCAGTATTCCCCAATAATATACAATAATGCGGATATTGATCAATGTCCTACAATATTGTGCAATATTTGTGTGTTATTTGGGTTTGTTGTTTGAGTAAATGAATATACAGCTGATTTTTATAGTCTTCCCATTCTGTTTCTCATCTTTTTTTAAAATATTCGTAACTCGTTAAAATTGTAAAAACTGTCTTTGCTTCTGTGCCTCAAACCGACAAAATTATGAAGGATTGAACTGTATTATTTCGAATTAATATACGATAGTCTCGAGCAAGAGTTGTGTGTTGATTAGGTGATCTTCCTCGAGAAACCGTTTAAAAGGTATAATATCGTCAAAAACTGGGGTCTTCATAATTTGATTAGTTTTAGCTTTTATTGATTAAAATAATCATGTGTCAAAAATATTTTGTTAAATATGAGTAATTAAGTCAAAAGTCAAATACAAATGTAAACTTCATAATTTCTTCGAACTTACTATTGAATCAAATAACATAAAATTATTTACATCATTTTCCTTAAATTTGTCATTTGATAACAAATGCATATCTTTCATGGCTTAGTGGGTCACGTTTAGATTGAATATTATTAAGAAACAATTATATCAAGAATAATAATCCGGTTTTGTAACTACTATTAATATCTGGGGAAATGAAAAATCTTAATCCTCATTCTGTTATGATATCCAAGAAATACAGAATAAAAAGCAGGAAAAAGGTTTAAAATGTTTTTAAAAAGTAAGGAAACAACATGAAAGAATGTATTGAACCCATACCCATCGTACGTCATCAGTTCAAAAAATTTAATAACTTAACGTCGCCTTGTGCCTTTAGAGCAATATCCAACTTCGAAAGATAAATACAAAATTATTAAGAAACTGTAAAAAATATTTCAAAACTGCTCTCAAAAATTCATTGAAATAATCTGAAATTGAAATAAAAATGACAAAAGAGGGATTCATTCTTCATATGTCTTCAGGTAAAAAAGGGTTCGCCAGTAACTTCAAATAATCAAGATTCACTTACTTTAGGAAAATATCTTGTTTACTCACATCTGGTAATCTTCGCATCTTGAAAGAGTTGTGAAATAATAAAACTTGCTTCGTTGTGACGTAATTTAATCCTTTCTTGGCCGACTTCTAGTAGGGAAGTTTTAATGTAATTCTTTTTTTCATCTTTTATTTTTTGTAAACAAGATTATTGCATTGAAACTTGCCTTCTAAGGAGAGTTGTGGATAATACAAATTTTCCATGAAATGACAGCTATATGGCTGAAGTATAGCACATTCTGTAGTTATTTCTCAGGTTAATGATTTTATTTGCCCAATGAAAAAAAAAGATTTTTTTAATAAACAAATATTTCTTTATAAGTAGGTAATATGGATGAATCTGCAAAAAAATGTTATAATCTTGTTTTTACCATAATATTGCATTTAAAATGAAGAAAATGATTAACGCATGGAACGAATAAAAAGAATTTAATAAAGTTTGTTTGAAAATAATAAATTTTTTTCAAAAACTGAAATAGTGTCAGTTGCAAGAAAATTGTTTCTGCACTACAAATGATATTTTCCCAAATTCTTACCTAATAAACTAATTTATTTCATAAAAAATACATAATAAAATATGTTTTCAAATATATTTAAATTGCTTCATAAAGAAAATAATTTTATGAATAAAACTAATATTGCATTCATAATTATTTATAATAGCAATAACTTAATTTTTGATTTATTAGTTTTAAAACGCATTCATTTCTTAAACGTCAAAGTGAGTTAGTATTTTTTTAAGTTATAAAGGAAACCATCCTTTTATGGTATTTAAGATTTCAATTCAACAAAATAATTCAAACATTAAATTTTTGAATATATTTTCCTCTTTAGGCACACTAATAACTTCAGTAAAATTAATTTATTAAAATGCTGGATGCACAGATTCAATAAAAATATTATCTATAATAATTTTTTATTTTATATATTAATCCCTCTAATTCCAAATGCTGTCTATTAACTAGAATGAGAAGTTTTAACAGTAATAGGTTAAATGTCATTTTCTATTCTAAACTTTAATAATTCTCCTGAGGTTTTATTTTCCGATTGAATTGCAGAACACGAGCCTTCTCCAGGGCATTTGAAAAGCCGGTCTTAAGGCATTCTTATTGGAATTACCTAATCAAACATTAAAACTGTTTTTGAGCTTTGAATTTAGAAAATAACTTGATTTGGAAAAGTATGAGAAAGCTTCCATTCTCTTTTTTAATAAATTCCATTTCACTTCAATCAAAAAATATCCAGCGAAACGTCTTGTCGTCTTTAGAAAAATAATTTATAATCTTTATATACGACTTATATATATAATTTTTCCATATTTTATTTTTAGAAAAACGAAATATTATTCTTGTATGCTCTTATTACAATTACGTGGCAATATAATTTTATTTATAATTGTACATTTATTTTGTCCCTAAAAAGGCAAGTTCCAGAATTAGAGCTTCCTTAGTTTTTAAACACTCTCTTATTTAAATTAAATTTCTCTATTTGTATAGCAGCCACTTTTGATTACCAGTTGAGTCATGGGAAAGAGTCTTTGAAATATTTTGTTGGGGAAGCCATAAAATTTGAATATTATATATTCTCAGAAATTGTCATATAATGTGTAATTTATTTATTTGTTTAGTGTGTTAACAATTATTATTCAAACAGCAAAAAATTTTAATTAATAATTTAAAATAGAGAGAATATTTACTTCAAGATCGCAAAGCTCGCTTGCAATGTCTAAAGTTGTTAATGTATAGCTATTGCATGCAAAAATAAAGATTGGAAATTAAAAAATATGTCATATTCCTGCCGAAAATGAGAATAAGGACCTTTATCATAGGAATCTTTGGCAATCCTGCCTCATCTACCCATCTCTTCAAGAACTTCGATATTTCATTCTCTGAATTATTTCCTTGTTTTTTGACTTAATACGCAATTTTGATATTTTCAGAAATAAATATTGGTAATTTGATTAATGTATTTAAATTTTGATTCCATACAACTGACAATAATTGTTTGGGTAAATGAACATAATTTATTTAAAAATATCACATTATTTTAAAAATAAGCTTGGCATTAAAGATCCGAAAGTAATAAGTAATATAAGTTAAAAAAATAGTAATATTAATTTCCATTATAGGTATTTAAGCTTTTAATATACGAAAAATATTATTTTATAGCAAAAGGTTTATTTGTAACAATTGATATATATTCGTACAATATTTCGGTTTCTAGCAGCGAAAATGAAGTATTTCACTTAAAAATATTATTCATAAAGCTTTTCTGAAAATTATGACATCGGAAAACATTAGAATAATGCAGAAAAATATTACAGCTTAAAATAATATTATTCTACAAAGAAATATAGCCAAATATTTTATTAACATTTGCTAACTTGTACTAAAATTGAATTACGTGACCTCTCAGTTTCATAATAAATGTGTTCTTCTTCTTGCACGTTTTGTTAAGTTGCAATAAGTTCTTACATTAAAAGGCTTCAAAGTATTTAATATGTTCTGGCGTATTACAAAAATATGACTATTGAAAGAGTTCCCATGGGCTCGAGCCAAAACACAAAACATGATAAATCTTTAAAATGTTTCTGTTTATCTCACATTCAGGGCACAGTAATCACTTCTTTTTCTCAGTATTATATTTTATGATGTACAACTCAAAATATAACGAAGGATATAAGTTGTTAAAATTTATACTGTAAAACATTTGATTTTGCATATTTTTATTTTTTTTCCCCAGAAACGTTTTGTTTTGAATGTTGATTTGATTCAAACATTCGCTTCAACAAATCTTCTGACTTTAAAAGACATGAAGAAAATAATATATGCAGATATTTTTGAATATTAATTAATTTCCATATTTTTATCTGAATTTAGCTCATATTATTTTCATTCTAAATTGAACTCTTATTTCCTGATTCAATTCCGTTTTTTTTATTTAATTAATTTAAGTAAAAACTCTAAACTCTAAAATTACTCCATTCAGCAGGTTTCCACGCTCTGAGCGAAGAGATAAAAATCCCTAATGTGTACCACATTATTTTAAGGATACCTAAATTTCCCTTTCTTAAGACTACACGTGTCAAAGAAATCCCTATCAAAATCTCATAGTAAAACCAAAAATGTGGTCACGTGTTCTTCGGCTCTTGTAGACTGAAGTGTCCCATTCGTTTCTTCTATGTACATAATTTGCCTCCCGTGATGAAATAAATCGAAGTTTTAACATTTCAAAAGTTTTTTCTATTCAGTCAAACAATTTCTAAAAGTATGTTTACATATATACTGAAAAAAAAGAACGTTAAAAGGAATTTCGAAATAAGAATTCGAGGTGTGATTATGCTTTAAAGAAAATATTTCTTTAAATTATTTTATTATCGAAAAGTCCAGGATATAAAATTTGAAGTAAACATTTGATGGCTACTAAAGTTTAAATACTTTTCTTTTGAAGAAACCCAATTCTAAAAACCGTATTATGTATAGAATTACTTTATCATAAAATATGAGGATGCACACAAATTTCCTTTTCTCAAATTTCGAAATTACTAACCTTTTTTAATAAATAATGCAGAATTAAAAGAAGCCAGAGCATCCCTAAACATTTTGGATTCTTGGAACGGAAATGCGAGAATATATATCCAAATGCATTGTTATATGATTTTAAATTGATCCCTCCATATAAATCAACCGAATAATTTCAGAGGATCACTTATCCGATATGCAATAAATTTCACAATATGAAATATAAATAAATTATATATATTTAAGGAAAAGTAAACACAATCGAAATAGTTCAACGTTGCCTTATCTTCAATTCAAGTCCATAAATATATTTTTAGAGAGAAATTTAAGAATATAATATTCTTATAAGTAAATATAATCGTTTATCAGCATCAGTATATTTGCGTTTGGGAATACATTCAATATTAAATAAAACTACCTCAATAGGTTGCAAAAAAAATCGCAAAATTTGACTGCAGTTAACGTAATGCGTTTCTGGGCGAAAATATGCTTTTAAACAGAGAAATTTAAAAAATGTTTTTATTGAATACATAAATATATCTTGAGTTTCAATATGCTAATCTTTTACATATAAATATTTTTGAAATTGGTTTCTGAAAACCTTATAATTCGATGGATTTGTTATTTCGTATGCTACTTTAATGTATTATTTTAAAAGTCTCGATGTCACATTTACTCTAGAATATGAATTAAAAATCCATTGGATATTTTTATATATTTAGCAGATCTTTTTAAAAAAACAATGGTTTCATGAATCCTATTATATATCAATGGATGTATTCTCTCTTCGAACGTCATGTATACTAATACAATATGACTCGTTTAAAAATACAGCGAATACTTTAAAACATGCTAAAATAAACCCGAACAGTGGATGAATGGGATCAGTCCTCCTTTCTACGATAATTTCTATAATTCCAATTCTGCATATCGTATGTGAATGCCCTAATTACCGCTTTCTAAGAATACAATATTTCTGCAGAGATTATCCAAATTTGAAAGATATAATTGGCGAACCTTACCATATTAATGTATTTTCATTTTTACTTAACATCAATTTCATGCACAATACCTGATTTCTATTTTTACTTTGTTATTTTAACTTTACTTGCCTTTACTGTAATGAGTCAATTTTTTGCATTTTAAGTTAACACGACTTTGGTACTGCTTGCCCAGTATTGGCCATTGCGCCATAAAAAACAATCAAACCAAATCCTTTCTACGAATAATTCGGAAGTTTTACGCTAGTCAACAATGTTGATGACGACAAATCTATATGCTTAGTAGCATCCGTCGAAATCTTTGGGTTTTAAGCTATGGTTTTCGGACTAGACGGCGGAACTTTCCAAACACGGATTTCGCTTGATAGAAAGGATTAGTTTGAAGAAGATAGAATAGGTTGATAGAACGAATTTTGACAGAAATCGGCAAATTTACGAAAAAAATATACTGAATTTCATTTCAATAGCTTTTTCAGTTTTTTGAGCTAACGTGTCAACAGACTGACATTCCAAAGTTGCATATCTTTCTTAGATTCCAAGTGCTCCGAAAAGGGGGTATTAACTTAGGGGGACTGACTTTTTCGAATCCAAATTTTTTTGACATCTGATTTTTTGTTTATATATTTTGCATACGAGAAAGTAAATTATATACATATAATGTTACAAACCTGCAATTCTGCTTCCCAGCATAATTTGTTCCATCGTCGGAAAGAAAGTTTTAAAGTCATCGGTACTAGACGGGGTCCAGGTGGCGCGTCGAAGGTCCCAGAGCTTGGCGACAAACTTGGCGACAATTTGGCGACGAATTTGGCGACTTTGGCGCCAAAATAGATAATACTCGAAACTTCGAGAATTTTCCCGATCCTTCCAGTAGGAACCGAGATACGCCTCGAACGTTCCTGATTGGTTGAGAGGCTTCTAGCCCCGCCTCCTGAGACCTATAAAAGGGTCCACAGCTGCCAGAGCAGGCGAGTAAAGTCCGAAGACGGAGCGGAGGAGTTGTAAGCGACAGAGCGGAGTAGGCGGAAACGACGGTGAGCAGTGACGGAGTCAAGCTCGTGCTGAACTGAGCTGTGCGCTACTGTCTGCAGTAGATTCTGATTGTATGCTGCTGTGTGTGCGGTTGTATGCTACACGTCTCGGGTGAAGATAATAGTCTTCTGTGCTGTATATAGTTGTCGCTTTTGTGCTGTCCTGTGTTTCTTCGTGTAAATAAACGTTGTTTTTATTCTACTCCTGCCTGCTGATTGAGCGTTCTTTACACCATATCACTCCCACTATCCAAACGAACCCCGGTAAAGAAATTACGTAACAATATATATATATTTAAAATCCATGCATTATTATATAATTCATGATACTGTTGATTAATTTATTTGCCTAATTGTTTCCAAAATAACATCTTAATTTATTAATTTTTGAATAAATATTGTGATACTGGAATTTTCTTTTATTTCTTGTGTTATGATTAAAATAGTAGAAAATGCATTCCCATAAAATTCTATTAAGGACATTTAAGTCGTAAAAAAAAAATAGAATTCATAAAAGTGTAACATTGGATTTATAAATGTGGCCAAAAAATCTTTTTGAACTGAGTACTTGTCTCTGGAAATTGTTTTCAGATCAATTTAAAAATAGCTATTGAATAATTTTTGATCAAAACGCTTTTGCCTCCCACAACCACCCAAAAAAAATCAGGGTATTTTAACTAATGATTGAATATTTGAGATAATTTCTAGAATTATTTATTTATAACTATCATTAATTATGTATTTAAATGTTTAGCTCAGAACATCTTTTATGCAAATACAGAACAATTTCAATTTTTAGAAAATAGTATTTAAAAAGAAAACCTGTCTCATTACATTACAGTTCATAAAAAAACAATGATTCATTTAAACAAAACACGAAACCAAAAAAATTCTTATATAAAATAAAAATCAGTTCTTGGGCACTTCATTCTGCGAATGGTAATTAGAGATTAAATTTTAGCAATTTGTAATCCGAAATGTAATTATATCGAGTTGAATGCATCCTTTATCCTTTCGATATGCAAAACGAAGAAAAGGCAAAATAAATAAATTAAATTGAAAAAAGAAAGTGTATTAATCCAAATCAGCTACAATATAAAGGAAAATCGAACTCGGATTTTTTGCTGTCTTTTTCTTACAAAACTGAAAAATTATAATCAGATATCGAATTAAATGCGTTTCCCCACAAGTATTTTCGCATTCATTTTTCTTTTTTTTTCTGTTTGGTTTCTCTGCATGGTGCTTATTTTAGATTCTTCAAGTGACAGTATGAAATTCTTCTGTACATTTTGAGACAAACATTTTGAGAAATACGAATTTTTGAAGAATTTCTCATTTTTCTGGATTGGATTTCATTTCAATTGCTTTACTTAAAAGGACTATTAAAATGTCAGTTTTATAAATAACGTGTAAGGTACATTAAAAAGTATATATATATTTTATCAGTAAAAACGCTCATTGCAAGAAAATTTCCTCAACACATCAAGACAGTTCTTTTTTAAATTATTTCGTAAAATACGCCCTAAAAATTATGTTTTTTCCAAGTTAAATTACATTATAAAGAGTTATTTTTATGAATAAATATTAATTTTATTTACTGAGGGATTTAAAATTAATTAAAATATATCATTTCCAGAATTGTTAGATTGAATTTTTACATTCAAAAAAACTTTTTTCCCTTATGTGTCAAAGTAAGAAATTGCTGAACTCCATTTTTTTTTCTTAAGAAATGCGACTATGTTTGGGATGATTTTTTTCGTTTAAAACACACACTTTTGTGAGTAATATAGATAGATAAATATCTACTCAGAAAAATAGGCCAGTTAAAAGACAAAAGTAGAGAAAAAAAATTAAAGAAACTACTTTTTTCTGGTATAGAGCAAATTCTCCTAATTAACCACTTAACTGTTTCACTTTCTTTGCTATCTAATAAGATGACATCTTCTATTTTGGAAATATTTTCTTATTTTGATTCAAATGGAAATTACTGAATACTTGATTTATCTATGAATTCGAAGTAATTTTAATATTGAATTATAATCATTATGAATGTTTCGTTTTTTACTTACAATTATCAAAATTCGATAAATCGATGCACAAGGGGCACTCGGCCAAAATAGTTCAGCAGTTAAAACAGTTAGAAAAATATTTGCTTAATATTTAGAAATTATTCTAGAACCATATAACTTTTTTTTCTGAAATAAGAATTCGCTTTATGACTATTTAATTTTTAAATACCGGTGTTCGACTAGTAAATAACCTGAAAATTAAAATTTTTCACATTATGAGGCATGAAAACAATTGCAAACATTTTTAATGAACTTATTTCTTATTCTGTATTTTAATAAAACTACAAACATACAGGGAAAATATTATATCAGATTTCAAAATTAAACATGCTTGGGGGCTTAATTCATGATCGTTTTTTTCTAATAAGATTAATAATAAGATTTTACCAAATTTATAATTTTAGAAAGTAGCATGGGTTGACCATTAAGACAAAAATGGTGAAGAAGCAAAATTGATTTTAAATTTCCAGAGAATGAATTTTGAAATGAAATCGTACATTTATAAACATAACTTTTTAGAAACTAAATATATTTAATAAAAAAGAAAATATTTTCAGCAATAATTTGACATCTTAAAAGCAGCAAAATAAATTTCCGTTTAAAATATATACGTTTTAATTCAGCAAAAATATATCGTACTTAATTTTTGAGTACGTTTGTTTTTTATTCTTACTAAGCACTTCACTCAAAATAATTTAAATCTTAAATGTAATATAAATTTAGTTTCTGTAAAAAAAATTATATTCATATTCTTTTTTTTACATAGTAAGATTCTAATTCGAAAGTGTATCTACTATTTAGGGTAAACTATTACAGAAGTAAGAATAGATTAAAAGTTATTTCTTAAGTTAAAATTGAAAAGTAACTCCAATTTTGTTCCCTGAGTCATATACAAAACTTAAAATCTGTTACGAAGCGTCTGAAAAATCAAAGTCTTAGAAATCTATTCGTATTTAGAAACTAGAAAATAACTTGATTTAGAAATTTGCAGAGAAAGCGTTTATCCGATTTCTAAGAAGTTCCGTTTCGTTTCATTTAAAATAGTTCAGCAAAATCGTTTGCGGTTTTTGCAGAGATAAATTCATAATATTTCTTAATTTATTCATATTTTAATTTTCCAAAACAAGAAATCATTTAGCTTCATATGATTATTATCATGTACTAATATGATGCTATTTTTTACTGAAGATCAATGTTGTGTTTAAATTGCTTGATTAAGAGTTCATGTATTGCAACAATCTTTAAATGTTCTTATTTATGTTGTTTTATTTCTTTAATGATATTTATTATTTTCCAGTTTATTTCAGTATTTTTGATGATAATGTACAATTCTGATTATTTTAAAATCCCATTTTAGTAATATTTATAAGCATAACTAAATTTTTATTCCATATGAGAAGTGCTCCTTATTTTTTTTAAATGAGAAAAATTAATTTCAAAATATAATGATATATAAAATAAAATGTAAGTCAAGAAACATAAAAAAGACAATCTTTTAAACAGATGAATTTTAATACATTTTCTATATTAGATCATTAAGCTTTGAAGGATACAAAAATTATTTTATAATAAAAGTTTCAAATCTATAATTTGATTGTACTCGTAGTGTTCCCTTTTTTGTCTCGAAAATGGAACATTTCATTTTAAAATATAAGTAAACATACCCTATTTTTTTGTTTTTTGTTTTTGAAAATGATATCGCGATTCTTATATAAAGAAATTCGAAAATAAATTAATATTTTCAGACCTGGTGCAAAATAATGCCATTTTAATAATTCTGAATGATTCAATTGAAAATACAAAAGATAATAAATCTTTAAAACTGTTTCTGTTTACTTCATACACAGTAAACAAGTATTTTTCCTAGTATCATATTTTAAGAAGAATTCAGTACATGTTTAAGAATACGGTTAAAAATATCACAAGTGTTCACTCTAAACCATTCCAGCATTTATTTTGTTTTGCAAAGAGAGGATGTATTCACAATTCTTTTGCTTTAAAGGACACGTAGAAAATAATATTAAAAAAAGTTTGTCTTGCAAAAATAGGATAAAAATGGCTTTGTTGTAAACATTCAAGGAACGATTACGTTCTTTGTATTGTGAAAATATTCGGTGGATTGTATACGGCGTCAATATTTGATGGCTAAGAATTTTGAAAACCATATCATATGGAGTGTTCCGGTTTTATATGTTAAAATCTTTGTAGAATTGTTTTTTTTTATTCCATATGATTAAGCATGATCGAAAGCGAATTTTTGTTTCGTAATTCGAAACTATTAACGTTATTTAACGGGACGCATCAGAATAAAGATCAACTTCAGTATTCATAAATATTTTAGGATCTCGCACCGAAATGCCAGAGTCCATCTCAAGCTTTGTATGATTATAAATAATTCCTACAATCAGAGAATCATTCGAATATTTTAAAAGTATCACGTAGCCGTATGCATGAAAGAAATAAATATATACTTAGAGAAAATTGGATACATTCAAAATTGTTTAGCATTTATTTGCATCAATATATTCTTAGAAAGTACATTTAAGGCAAGCATTATTGATTTCAAGAAAGTGCATTTAAGCATTCGTATAAGTAAATGAATTCAATATATTCTAAAAATACGTTAAAATACTGCAAAGAATTTGTATTAGAATTTATTTGTTAGATAAAATGTTATTATATACATCGTAATGCATTTTGCTTCAAAATATTCTTTTACATAGAAAAAAAATTCATAGCTTAAAAGGCTTTACTGGAATACATAATTTATCTGATTTAAATATATGTGCTTTTTACATTTGAAATACTCTTTAAGCAATGCATTTTTGATTCTATGAATTCCATTATGAACCAATTAAAGATTTCACACTTCAATTAAAATAATATGGGCTATTTTCTAATTAATTGTACTGTGCAAAAAATTTATATAGATTTAATGAGTACTCTTTTCGACAGATTGGTTCTAATATTTCATAAATATCAACGATGCAGTTGACAAGACTACTAATCAAATTCCATTTATTTAAGTCATAGCACTCTTATTATTTTTTGGTTTACGAAATTTGGAAAGAGAAAGTATTATAATCGTCAAGAAATAATTATAAATACAAATGGAACTTAAGTTTTTGACGGATTTCTGCGTCTCAAATATCCTCGAATCCGAAAAAAATATCTTGAAATTATGTCAGCCTATCTACATGCACGTAACTAGAAATGCTTTGGTTTAGATGGGGGAAATTTAGTATGCACTCATTGCACCAGTTTATAGATATACGTCAAATTTTGAATGAAATCCATTTAGAGGAAATTTGTCAAAGTAGTCCGAATGCAAGTGAACCCAATAAATATAAGATGTGTAGCCAGTTAACAGCTACGCTTACAAGCCAGTTAACAGCTACGCAACCAGGCCAATTGCTTTTGTATCATGGTCATGTTACTGGACTGCGAACCACAATGTCCCAGGTTCCATCCTCGATCATCCCAAATCGCCACATTTGGTGACCCGGACGTGATTTGAAAACTGTCTTAGATTTAGCATCTAAAATGTAGATTCGAACCAAAGTTTATCCAAATCCGACAAGATCTTGATAGTCTGTCCATCTGTACTTTCGCATACATGTAAATGCAATAATTTAAAAACGGGATTATTTGGATAAATGAAATTTCGCATGCGGTAATATGATTTCTATCGGTCGAAATATAGGAATCAATAATATTTTTTCGAATTTTTAGCACTTTAAACGCATGTCAATGATTAAACGCCAACAAATGTCGCACGTTAGGTTGAGTAAAATCGGTAGATTCGTGCCAACTATCGGTATTCCTTTAATGGCATGCAATCAACACAAAAGTGCCGGACTTCTTCACTATACCATAATGCATGTAACTATCATGGGGATCACTTCAACTGGTTATTTATAATATTTGCATGCTCACAAATATACAGACCGGTAAATTATGGACGAACAAACCAGTTTCAGAATAAACCATGCTAACGATCAATCTACGTTCTTAATTTTCACTATTGAGTTATTTGATAAATATATGTTGTAGTATTCACATTAACAGGATGAACAAATATACTATTCACGAGAGGGTTGCATCAAACTTTGATAAAAATCTGCAGATTTGTTACTGGATTTTATATCAGTAACTCACTGCGCCACCGATTTATCATGTTCAAAGATTGACAGACTTAGTTCCAAAAACATGCTTTTCGGACATTATAATGCTCCAAAATATGCTTTTCGGACATAAGGAAGATTTTTTATTTTATTTTCATGTGTCCCACAAACTAGAGTTGTATGCTTCATGGAAAATCTTCATGGTTAATTTCTTCAGTAAAGAAAATTATTAAATGTATATTAACTGCATGTTATTGACG
>JAPMOR010057205.1:0-24397 GCA_026543865.1 Argiope aurantia
TCGAAAATAGCCCTTTAAAAAAATGCGATGTTAATATAACTTAATTAAATTGACCTTAATTTCCGCCTTGTTGGATACTTTTTCCTTTAATTTTTTTTCACATGTCTGTGAGTGCCGTGTCTTTTCTGACCATATTATTTTATCTTAAAATTTATTTCTTTTATTTCCACGATAATTCTGATTTTACTTTATTGTTAAATATGAACATCTCCTTCATTCATCTTTCCTTTTATACCTGCTTTGACGAATTAAACCCAACCTAACACATGCGCAAAAGCACGGAGGATTTTGGAATCCGTTGGCAAAAAATAAAAATATTTTAGGATTTTTACATGCTCTATTTGCTTTTGAAATGTTTAATAAATAATTAATATTAAGTAATTCCTTTTAAAGTGATTTTTCTTTACAAAACATTTCAGATACCAATTCATTGCACTTATAAATGAATATGGGAATTGTATATGAAGCGAAAAACAGTTTCTATCTTCCAAAAACATGTAATCTTTTCCTTCGGACAATAACTATTCCTTTTTTCCTGATACCAAGCACTTCCCTGCCAGAAGCTCTTCTCATTAGAGGAGCAGTCGTCATTAACGATGGGCCTCTTCAAAGCGACAGCCAAATTGCGTTCCCGCAGCCAGGTCTCTTGTCCAGGACCGCTAATTTGACATGCTTTTCCGAACTTCGCCTACAGCAGACCCGCATGGACAATTTTTCTTAATTACGAAGCCACTTAACTGGATTAATAAAAGGTGGAGTACTCTTCTTTGAGGGAGAGAGGTGACTGTTTTGATTCATTGGTTGGTGCAACTGGAAGAAAGGTGGATTCTTTCTTGTGTTGTCACGTTTTTGTTTGTTTCTTTCTAGTGCTTTCAGGTTGAAAAATAGAATAGTTGTGTGTGAACAGTTTCGCTAAGAAAGAGGATTGTACTTTTTCTTATCAGAAAAAATTTATATATTTTAAATTTCGTTCAAGAAATTTACTTCAAGTAAACGATTCTATTTATTAGGATATAATTAAGTAATTAGTTTTTTAACTAACCTCTTAATCTGAAATTTTTCACATGCATGTTTCAGAGGATAATACTTTAATTTCATATTTTCAAAATTTTACTATCGGTTTATCTTTAATTTTTATTTAACTTTTAATTCGCATGAAAGGTATAATTTAGTAATAATTTTGAGGGAGAAAATTGATCAGGATATTTTATAATGAATGCATATAACGAAAAATTATTTAATTAAATAACGAAAAATTATTAAATATATTAAAGGCTAAAAGGGAAAGATAGCAGATTATTTGAATATAATTGCAGTAAAATGATTGGAAGAATCTTGATGGTTCTATAATTCATGACAATTATTTCTCCTGTCTCGTTGATTAAAAAAGTGTATTCTCTCGCAATGGAAAATAAATCTGTATATTACTATCAAATTTCAGTCACAGACAATATTCTGAATGGAGCTAAGTTGGATAAAATGTTGGCATTTACCATTGTAACTTCGTAATAAGAAATGATGGTAGAATTTATTTGCAAATCTATCGTTACTATTATGCAATGTTGCTTCCCAACACAGTTAGTTTAATTGCTGGAAAGATAGTTTTACCATCAGCTGAATTGGATACCGCATCAATGACCCATGGGTTTGTCATGAATTTGATGACGAAATGGATGAAAATAGAATTTTAAAAAAATTTGCCGGTAGAGACAATAGAAGCTGATATATGCTTGATTGTTCAAGAACCGTGTCTGCCCGCCTCCAGAAACTATGGCAGTTCAAGCTGAAGGCAGTCGTCGAGAAGCTGAGAGTCGTATAGCAAGTCAATGGCGTGTTAGTTGGATCAGTCCAGCTAAGCGCAAACGTTGAATGGAGCTCAAGCGCTTGGTGAATTACGTTGTGTGCCGAATCCTGGAATTTATTATAGAAAGAATATCGACTCGTGTGTTGAGTAGTCAGTTCGTGTAGTAGTGAAACGGCAGTTATATACAGCTAAAGCGAGGAGACAGTGGAGAATTGCAGGTGTTTGGAGAGACCGTAGAGAAAGTTATTCCCTCCTTCTGCTGAATTCGTCTGGCTGTTTTGTGTGTTGTGGTTGTTATTACTACCGATTACTACTTGTGGGTTGCTGTTTGTTCTAAGTGTGCAGCTGTGTTTTGCTTCTGTGCGCTTCAACGGTGTTTAGTCGTCTGTGTATTCGTGTCTATATGTTAATAAATGTCGTCATTTGCTATTCAGGACTGTTGATTATATTACACTATACTGTCCATTGACTTTACTCACTTAGTGGAGGAAGTTCCGCAACACTATTAAACATGGCTGTTGCTAAATTGCCATTATAATAAATAACCCAAAGATAACTTATTCATTCATCTTGACTTTCATCGAAAGTAACAATTGCCCCTTTACAAATTAGAGCAGTAATAGATAAAGGTCAGTCTTGAAGAATTGAAGAATAAGAAGCAACCATATGGATAGATGCACACATTATTAAGGGAAGAAAATGGTTTCAATTAGATTGTATATGTACTAATTTCTAGAGTACCATGAGATACACCATGCAATATTTAATAATGTACCATGGGGGAGAGTACATGGGTTCAATTTTCTCCAATGTTCTGAAAATAATACCTGCTTATTAATAACTGAATTCATATATTCATGAGCAAAGTTATACAAATTACTTTTCCATTACCATGCGTATTATTCAACGTGATCATCACTCTTTCTATTTTTATATCTAGCATAATAACCATAATAAAAAGCGGCCAATATTCCCAATTAGGAAAATTATAAAAACGATGGGTAATTTTTTGCTCTTATATTAATTATTGAAATCAAAATAATTATTCAAAATTTAATATCCAAAAAATAATTAAAAATAAACCTAGGGCTCAAATTGGCGTGTAAAGAGTTTTTGCAATTACCAGATTAGCGACCATTATTAATTCAATAATTTTAAACATTTTTATTTTTTTCCCCTTAGCCCTCTGACTGCGTATTTTTTCAAAATCACTATTTAAATACGTTGTTTAATAGATAAATAATAACAAAAAAGCTTAAATATTTTTCAAACAAAGTGATCTGGTACTATACGTTACACAATAATAATTTTTCATAGTAAAAATCTGAAATCGTAAAAACAAAAACACCCTAAATTGCGAAAAACCGGGATGCAATAGAAAATGGACTGATTGCTAACCCGAATTGCAGGATAAGCAGCTGGAGGGTTAATTAAATTTCATGTCCAAAGAAGAATTAAAAATAAATCTAAGGCTCATATTCGAAACATTGTAATGAGTTTAAGCAATTGCCAGATAACCAGACACTACTATTTCAATCATTATTTTTATTTTGTTCCTTCTAATAATTTGTAACCAGCACACGGAACAATCTTGTTATACTAATCCTTTTACTCCTTTGATAAGTTTTTCCAATTTTTTTTAATTCGTAATTCACTGTCTCAAAGTCGAAAAAATATTTCATTTTATTTCCTTAGAATTAAATTTGTTTTAAAAAATTACTTAGAAAACAAAGTTTGTTTATTATAATGAAAATTTACTTTCCTTTCTAATCCTTTTATTCTCTTTTAATCATTGATCGAAAAAAAACGCACACACATTGAAACAAGATTATGATAAACTTATATTTAATGCAAGGCATTCCTTTCTTTTATGCATCGAATTTCTCGTTTGTTTTACCGTAATAAATAAGTTATGAGAATTTAATTAAAAATGTGATATTTAAAATAGAATGATAAGCTGATTATGTGACTTAACTGCAGAAAGTTATTTGTACTTAGAAAAAGATTCATGTTACTTTCTTATTTACTAGCATAAAACTTTTTGCTAGACAACGGTTTTGTTTGGTTGTATAATAAATGTATTAAAAGTAAACCCATATAAATTTTACACATAAACAGAGATTTTAATTTTAGGAAATAAACATTATTTTTTAAAGGCGCAGTTATTCCAGAATCCATGAACTAATTAAATTAATTTTTGACTTTAAACTGAATTGTAGCGGTTAAATATCACATACAGAATTTAAAAATTTGTATTAGAATTTTATGAGTACTTCAGAATTCTAAAAGAAGCATTTTCCAACATAAAAAGTTGTCAAAAATAAGCATATTTATTTTTAATTTATTATATGAAATATAAAAAGTAATCGTTAAAAATTCGAACTACATATTTTGTCGAATCTCCATATTTTACACCTTTATGAGTCCCAGAAAACATATTTTTAAAATTGCGTCTATTTATTAGATTGTGAACATGATAGTTCAAATACATTTGGAATTATAAATATGGAATTCCACTAAATTTGTATAAGTTCTGAAGAGAAATCGCAAAAAATCTGTTTATTTGAACAATTCAAGCATAGTTACAGATAACGTGAGCAGTAATAAATCAAATTTTGGGCATAGATTTATCATTTCACACTCAGTTTTTTTCTTTACCAAATTTTTAATGTTTATTTGTTAAATAGTCGCCCGCCTAACGGTCAGTGCATTCTCAAGCATATAAAGGTGATAACTCAAGTAATCAACGACTTAGAAAAATGAAATTTGATTTATGATCTTGTTATTACAATTGTAAAAAAAACCAAAAAAGCATCCAAAATAGATTCTTGGAGTACTTCACAGCACAAGGTACAACATGCTCTTGTGCGGGATTGAATCTAAAAATCTGAGGCCTGGTGTATTATTGTTTGTCTATTTGTCTATTATGAGGAAGAAGGGAGGATAATAATTTATTTCATGCAATATGCAAGAAGGTTTCGGGAAAGCCATGTCAACTGATCGAGAAAATGCTTAATTTTAATACGCATTGCATTTCAAAGAGTAAAAACAGTTTTAAATCATTTCAATGATAAAATCTTTGGTTTATTTTGAAATAATAAGAAAACCATTGAAACAAAGGTGAGAAAATTTTGAAAAAATCTTTTTCTTTCTTGACAACACAATAATTTCTATGAAAATATACAGTTTATTTTTCCGGTATTTTTTTAACTATTATTTCTCTTAGATTTAATTCCTCTTAGACTTTTATTTTCTTCCTCTTAGACTTAATTTGTGAAAGCTTATTGCTGTATTGTTGTTACTTATGGCTTCATAGGCAAGTCCGCTGACCACGTTCACGATTTTGGCCGAATTTTCGTGCAGTAGCTTCTGAGCTTAAAGGCCTTGGGCACCCGAGTGTAGAAATCTGACTTCTAGCTCATATGAAGGCGACACTTTCACACACCTCACAGATAGAACGAAGGGTAAAGAGCAACTATGCCCGAACCAGAATTCGAACCCAGAACGCCCAGTTCACAAGGAAGACGCACTACCCCTAGGCCAGGACGCCGGTTAAAAGCTTGTAACCATTAATAATTACTCTGACCCTCCCGAAAACACATGGAAGTACTGAATGATCGTAATACCGCGATGACATAGGCGGGAAGTATGGTTGATTTCTAAGGTTCATCACTGTCCATAGTACAACCTGTGTCGTTATTATTAGGAGGAGTAACTGCCCCACACCATTTTTATTTCCACCAGAGTACAAAAATGTTCAAGTATGGCAGGTAGAACCACATATCATACCGGAAGCTTCTCATTTCCATTACTGAGGTATCTCCCTACAGCATTGTGAAAATTTGTAAAATGGTAATGATAAGTGTAAATACATTGATAAGTTTAAATATTTCAACTACGTTCTCACTTCAAAAACAAATGTTCGATGTAATAAATTAATTCTAATTTATTTCAACTCATTATCTGGTAGAGGCCATTAAGGAATTTTTATTGTTGTTAATAACAGGTATTTCTCCTTTCTTCATGGGGATTAAAATACACATTTTGAACAAGACAATTTATTTCCTTTTATTTAATGCTGAAATGAAATGAGAAATTTATTTATTTAATGTTGAAAACATTCATGACATTTTTTTCTATGTTTTTACATAATTAGGCGCCAAATAAATAAACAAAATGAGAGAAAATAATTACATTATGGTGAAAATAATTGTGATGAATGAAAGACATTTTATTCATTTTTGTATGTTCAAACACATTTTTTAAGAAATAAAGATTCGATGAGATTTACGAAGAGTAATATATAACTTGATAATTGTGTGGTATAAATTAGAACTTTATTCATTAATTATAAGACTGATGAATTAAGCAACATATGTTTCTGCGCACCATAGGTATATGGATGAAATTCTTTACATGCAGAAAATCAATAATTTTTTAATAAAATAAATCAATTAACTTTTGAATAGCATGATCACATACAGTATACGCTGGAAGTATTAATACCCGAGGTAATCTTAACTTGAATACTTAACTTCTCACTCTGATTCAATTTCAGAGCTTTTGTTTGGCTTTTATCTCATATGTTATTGTTGCTTAATTTTAAGAAGTAATTCAATACTGAAAAAATTAAAGTATCTGTATCCTTAATTTAAAAAAACTGATAAAAAATCTTGTCTTATATTTTAGAAAATCAAATTTGGCTCAATTTTTCTTTGATTTGTTTTTGAAATTTTAATTAATGGTTATTTTTCATTAGTATTTTCTCCTCATGGAATTTTTTGCCTTAATAAAATAATATTTACTTCTTCCCATTACATTTGCATTTTATAAATCGTCCTACGTGCATGTTCCATTAATATAAGAGTTTTTAATTTTATGCAAATGAAATCATTATTCTGAATGGGAAAATCTAGAATGAATTCGAACTAATGATAATTTTTTTTAATTATAGCGATAAATATTAAATAAAAAAGAGTTATCTTTATTAGATTTCTTTTAATTTACAAAATTTTGCAGATTTTCTATTCCACAGGGCGAGAAAATTTTTTCTGAATATTTTCTTCGTTGTTGTTTATTGAAAAGCTTTTTACAGTCATAACTGCATGAGGAGAGAAGTCTCAATTATAGAAATTCAGAAATTATTTGCTTATTCGAAAATATTTTCGAATAAGCAAATACAAATTTTGGTGTTTTTTCTATCTTTCATTTTTTTAAAGAAAACATTTTTTTTAATTTAGACATTCTGGCAATGTCTTCTTTGTTATTGTAAATTTTTTATTGTTCATATACAAGATTATTTTAAATCCCCCGTTTGAAAGAAGAGAAGAAAGTTTTGAAAAATAAGAAGTTTTGTGGAAGTTTTACATAAGAGAGCAAAAGATGGCATCGTAGAATGCCAACTTCCTATCGTTTTCAAGCCATTTCAATGCCACTTTCAACCATTTCTTATTTCAACGTCATTAATGATGGTTTGTTACACATCATTGATATTAGTTATAGTTTTCTTGTTCGAAGAGAAAAGGAAGAATACAAAAGAAAAAGGAAATGCCCCTTATCTCATTTTATATGGCAGATCTACACATGTTCTTCAGCCTGGGACTCAGAATAAAGAGAAGGATGATATTTCCAGTTAATCAACGTTAGTATTAAAATTAGTAAATGGTTTAGATCCAATATACGTAGAGAAATCGTATCCTTGGAAGAACTTCTCAAGAAATTGTCACTTTCTTGTATTTAGTTCAGAGGAAAACCTCCAACGACCAACTTGATTACAGCTGGAAATTCATTGCTAAAGCCAATTTCCCTTTTTCCTGAACACTGCTGATTTTAAGCATCGTCAAAATATAGAAACCACAAAGCTGTTCCTTCAATTCTTTTTCCTTAGATATGCCACATCTGCCATGCTTTAACAAATTAAACCTGATACTCTAATCTAGCGTTTAATGAAACGGATTCTACGACCACATATTTTAAATTATAAACCAAGTGCTTCAGAAGAAAAATTTACTAAGTAACCTTTACAGTCAAATAAATTCTAAAATCCATTAGTACAACAAAGAGAGGTAATGAAACATATCTCATAAAAGTCGTTTATTTAAGCACCGCACTCTTTAAACAACACGATCGTCGCAATATATCCTCAGAGAAAAAGGGGTTCAAATTCCCTCTTCACCTCTCTTTCCAAAGGATAAATATAACGACCATTCCTTCTAAAAACCACTTTTAACGTCTTATCGTCCTGCCAGTGACACTGCCGAGCAAAGAACATCCGACTCTTAATATTTATGAATAGAGCTACTTTTTATCACCGCTTCTGCAGCTTCCTTTTCCGCGCTGACCCGTGAGCCTTAATTTCTTTCACCCGATAACAATGAACGGCTTCTGGCGAACTTCCCGGCAGATAATATGAGCTGACGCGCCAAGTGCCACTTCATGAATGAGAGAGAGAGAGCCAAAAGCCTCGCTTTTTTCTTTATTCTCTTTTTCTCTCACTCTCTCATCTTTTACTCTCTTTCCCCTTGCAGCTTGTTAAGTAAGTTCTGGATTGGTGATGATAGCTTTTGAGAAGGGGAGGATTTTCAAGCAGCGATCCTTTGTAACTTTTGATGACGTACTTTGCTTTGGATTAGTGGGCACATTCGGAATGACACCCCCTTTTTGTGTTTCTATATCATTGTCCCGGGAGAGGATCTTTTAGGTATTGTTGCTAGATGTTGTTTCTAGATTATGATACATTTGCTGCTCGCTTTTAAGCTATTTTTACTATTTCTTATCATAAAATAGCACAAATTCTCTCCCTTATATTTGATTATTGTTAATATAAAATAAGATTTTAAGGCATTGATAACTTGCTATTTATGCAAAGAATACACTTTTAAATTAAATAATCTGTCTATATATATTAGATGATACTGAATTCGGCTATTCAATAAATTTTGAACAAGAATCAAAAGTTCTAGTATATATATTATAGTTTAGTATATATAGCCAAGTCCATGAAACATAGATATCATGATAAAAAGGAGATATTGCAACTCTTGATAATCAAAGCCACCTAAGGCACATAGAGAGCATTCTTAGTCCCCCAAAGCTATATAGAACTATATAGGAGGGATATATTTACTTAGTGGTAAGTTGCTATTCAAAAGGAATGTCAGGCTAGTTTAGTTTAGTTATATTAAAGTCTCGTTTCAAAGCAACACTAGAGCTATTTGGGGGTGGACCCCATAATTTTCAACCGGGGTCCGATGACGAGGACGGCACCTGAGCCGGCATCCCTCCTCTCCAAACTTCTACACCACATCAGAGGGAGAACGTTTGACCCTGACGGATTTAAGGAATGGAATGGAATTGGACGGAGTGGAATCGGGTCTCGAGCATGAAACCCTTCGGTTCCGAAGTCGAAATCTTACCACCAGGCCACCATGGTCCAAGGAATTTCAGGAAGATCATGACTACTTCTGCGCTTCGTATAGAAAAAATCTCTAATATTCAGCCTGATAATTGAGAGTAATTCTAAAGGGCCATCAGGTTGCCAGTTTGGAAGTAATAGGGATTATAAACATAGCAATGGATACATCCCATAACCGTCTGCTTCATTTCTGAGACATGCCTTTGCCCCTTAAGCCAGAAGTTGACTTTTAACTATTATTATATTTTAGATACTTCTACTTACAAATATACTGAAACACATATCAAACGTACTAATAATTACCTGAGAGATGTTTTCATATTCAAGAAAAGCTGCTGGTATATATAGAAGTAATTATTGGAAATGAAAGAAAGTTAAATAAACATGTAATTTTAATCCTAATTTTGTATTCAAATTAAATAATTGTATAGAATATTCAAATAAAAATAATTGTTGTAAAATTTGTGCTTGCTTCATTCATTTCTTTAAAAAATATCTTTCAAATCAATAATGTAAAATTATTATTCAATTCATCAAAATTTAGGAGGAAGAGAGTAATGATGGTTAATAAGCATAAATTTCTTTGCAATGTAAAGTTAAGGAAAGAAAATGTTTTTAAAGGTGCAAAATAGTTTTTTTGATTTTGAAAGAGTAAGAGAATATTTTAATAAAAGCAAAGTTACCCATGCCTTATAAATTGACCATTACTCTATGTCCTTCGTCCATGTACATCGAGTGCGATTATTATTAATATGTAGGCCGATAACGATAACTTTTTCACATAAATCTTATTTATGTCAATGTAAATGAATCTGAAAAGTTCCCAGGATTCTGTTATACGCTTCTCATATTATGAGGTGTTAAAAAGCCCTTCTTTACAATTTGGCCAAAGACCAATGACCAGGAAGTGTAAATTGGAAAACGAAACTATGACTAAATTTGTATAATTTTATTGTCACGCATGACAATATGCCAAGTTTTCTTTAACAGGCTAGGTGAGATTTGGATGTAACGTGGAAAAAATTGAAGTGAAATGGAATGCTTCTTAAAGCTTCATAGATTATTCGAAAATAATGGATTCTGTTACAGTTGTGGGCTTCATAAATCTGTAACACATAGTAATCTACATAAAATGAATACTGACGTGGTATAGTTTCATAGTATCTTTTATTAAAATTATAAAGCTTTTCCAATTTTCAAAAAGAAATGATTTCGTATTTCAGGTGAAATCCAGAGCACACAGTCAAAAAAGTAATCGAAGTATAAATTGTATACAAAACTAATTAATTTATTTTCTTAAATATATGTTTGTGTACCAATAACTGAGCGTTAGTGTGGTGTGAAAATCCTAACTTAGAATATTTCCAATGAAACACTCAGTTTTTGACTAAAATTATTGAAATTAATCCCTATTATTATACTTTAAAATAGTTCTTGAAGTTCTTCTTGTACGGTGTTCATTTGATATAGATGATTTTGTCAAAATTGATGTCTGCTTCAGAAAAGATTGCCTTGAATATGTAAACACATCCATGATAAAACATATTATGATTATAATAAAAAATAGTGTAGTAAAATTATAGAATAAAATTAATTACTTTTCTTAAGTAGTGCTTATAGATGGCAATCGATTTGATAGTGCATTCAATGTAAAAGGGTGCTTGTTTACTTTAAAGTCCACAGGTTTACTTTGCGATTTCAGATTACGTCAAGATAACAATTTACATAGCGATTTCAGATAGCGACTTCACGCTGAGTTGCTAATTGCTAAATTGGCGACAATTTGCATTTTTGGTGATTTATTTCAGGTCCCGTAAAATTAAACAAGAACCTGTAAAAATATTCGAACTGTTTATGAATATGAACAATATGGACCTCTTCCATGCTATTATTTTAATAAAGATCAAAAAGGTACCTAATATTTTAAACTAAATTCAAAAGAATTCAGAAATACTGAATTTTACAAATTTTCTTCCTATATTTCTGCACTATATATCCTTTATCATCGCAAATATTTGTAAAAAGGATTATCTGTTTGTTAATGAAATGTATGCGTAAAGATTTGCTTCGTTGGTAAAGAATTATTTTAATATTTTTCTGACTTTTCTTTATATAATTTTACAGTTAATAATAAGTTTTATTAAAATGTAACTGTGTTACTATCCTCATGAAAATAAAGAAAAAGAAAGAAAGTAATTAATGTGTATTTTTAAAATAATATTATGTGTTTAGTTGCCGATTCTTATCATATAAAATCATACTCACATTAAAAATAAATAGAAAAGACTAGGGTACTCTGCTTAAGGTATTATGTTCAGTATTTTCTTTTATTTGCACTTAAATATTTCTGGTAGAAAGTAATTTAAGAAAGTAAAGAGAACAGAAAATTTAATATATCTGTGTATTTTTTGCTTATCGTAGTACATACAAAAATAATTTAACTTCTACTCTTGCTCAAGAACGTAGAAATTTATAGTATTTTTCGTGTTTGGGGAATGATTTCATAAGAAAGAGTGTTTCGAGGTCTCAAATTTTCTTCTATATCTCGAATAAATCTACTTTAATGCGCTAGTTGGTAAGAAGTAAGATTACAAAGGGTATTAAGAAAGAAAAATATTTTATCTCTATTTTAGTTCTAAGAAGTTTCTTCTATAAACAAATTTATTTAAGAACTTATAATATAAATCTTCAATCTTGATTCTGGAAAGTTGGGGTCTTATTTTTCTAAGTGGTAACATGCAAATATCAGAATTTAAAAATGATTTAATATTTGAGATTATTTTAATTGAGTAATGGCATAAAATTTTGTCTGGTATATATAAAAAATGCTTGAAAAACATTGACAAATAAATAACTATTATTATCGATAGAAGAACGGTAACTAGTACAAAATTGCGTGGAAAGAAATAATGATCTATATTGTCATATCAAAGTGCTTGTCGTGTTTGTGTGTACGTGCGTGTGTTGTTTGTGTGTGCGTATGCGTGTTTGTGTATGTGTGTGTGTGGATGAGAGAGAGAGAGTTTAACTGCCATTTTTATTTTTTTTTCTTGAAAAAATTCATTTTTATATTCCTTAAACTAATAATAAAGGGGTATGAGACATGAATGCGTATGTGTAGGTAGGTGCCGTGATAGGATGAGGATGATTGTTTTATGTTTATCTCGTAACTATGGCGTCACGTTAACTGAATTTGTTGGACAAGGAGTAAATTGTGGTCGCTTTCTCACTGACATTTCAGGAACCCTCCTTTATATCTCTATTTCCATTAGCACAATCAATTCCCGCTCTTTTTATGAGTTATCGAGCTTATGAATGAGCCCATAGATGGACAGATGTAATTCAAAAAGACAGTTTTCCCTGATTCAAACAAATCTAAAACAGAGAAATATATCAAAATCTTTTGTAGAATTTCGAATTGATATTATTTTTTCTTTTTGCTCTTTATATAAGATAAAAATGAAGAAACTATTTTCCCGTGTCTGCAATTCAGAAATTTATTTCAATAATATAAAAAAGTATATAAGTAATCTTTATTTTCCATTCTCTCAGTCTCGTATTATCAGTGAAGGACTTAGGTATTTTATGTACCTAGCAGTGCACATTAAATATATGATGAAGCATTTTTAATAAGATGATCAATTTCATTTTGTATTTACGCACACATTTAACATGTTATTTTAGATTAATCTTTTATTATTTTATTAATTTTTTGAAAATATTAGACTTCACCTATTATGATTCCATACTCCTGGCATCCTCGTGTGCACATATTATTACAGAAGAGGTTTGGTGTTTATAATAGATGTCCCCAAAAAATTATGATTTTGAAAACCAATAATAATAATAATAAAGACGGAATGTGGTAGAAATGTATTGTTTGCAGTTTTGCACTTGGGAAAGCGGGGAATTTTTTCCCACCAAATCGCAAATTTAGTTAACATTACTACCGATAGGTGGCAATACAAAATATAAAAAATAAAAATCAGTAGAAAAAGAATTGTTGCAAAAAAAAATGAAACAATGATGATTTTAATGTAACCCCCAATTTCTATCTCAACGTTGCTCAGCCTCAGGCAAAATTTTCTATACATCTGTGCAAAAGTATCAGTTTTACATGCAGTGCAATACCAACTGTCGGTGGCAGTGTTAGCTAAAGTTGCACTCAGTGAATAAAATTTCCTAATTTCACAAGCAGAGGGCCTCAGAGGATACATTTCTATCGTATTCTGTCTTTTTCGTTTTCTTTCTTTTTTTAATGATTTTCAAAATCCATCAGCCATTTTTGGGACACCCAGTAAATAATCTAATAACTGGGTGAATGTTTAGAAATCTACCAATTATATATGACAATTTGTTGATATTATTAGCAATTTAAGTTTTTTGTAGCCCTAAGCAACGCGTATTATAAAACCCATCTTTTAATAAAATGGACGATTTCATTTCACATTTTAGTACATCTTTAAGTTCCTGATTTATTCTACATTAAGGAGAAATTTATTACCTTTGAGAAAACGTATTTCTTTTATTTAACTGTTATGTTTCCTGATTTCTCGGCATCCTCGTTCGTACATAATAACATTGAAGTGCATTTTTGGCATTTATAAATATTTTAATAGCAAAATGAACAAATAAAAATTTATAATATTGACCAATCATACTTATAATTCTTTAATAGTATCATATTGTTTCGAAATTTCCGGGTTCGTTTGGATAGTGGAAGTTATAAGGTGTGGAGAACGCTCAATCAGCAGGCTTCAATAATAATTAAAAAAAATAAATAAATAAAAAACCCACGACTTTTATTTACACGAAGAGACACAGGACAGCACAAAAACGACTACTATATACAGCATAGGGAAGACAATTATTTTCAGCCGAGACGTGCACACAATAAGATTCTACTGCAGACAGTAGCGTACAGCTTAGTTCAGCACTAGCTTGACTCCGTCGCTGCTCTGCTAATCTCTGGAAGACTCGCTCTTTACCGTCGATTCCGACTACTCTACTCTGGCAGCTGCAGACTGCCTCCTTTTATAAGTCTGAGGAGGCGAGGCTAGAAGCCTCTCAACCAAGCAGGAACTTTCGAGGCGTATCTCGGTTCCCAATGGACCGATCGGGAAAATTCTCGATGTTTCGGGTATAATCTATTTTGGCGCCAAAGTCGCCAAATACATCGCCAAATGGTCTCCAAGTTTGTCGCCTAGCTCTGGGACCTCCGATGCGACACCCGGACTCCGTCCAATACAGATGACTGTAAAACGGTCTTTCTGATGATGGAGCCAACTATGCTGGGAAGCAGCATTACAGATTCGTAACAATATATTTAATAATCAATTGTATTTGTATTTTTACAAACATTTATTTGGCAACTAGAAATATGAACTTTTTAAATCTAATTGTTTGTGACCCCTTCTAACCTTAGTGATCCTACATAACTGCATAATCTGTCTAGTTTGAAATCCTCCATTACGCATTTCATTTTATTGGAAACGGATAATATATATTTTGTAGACATGGAAATTATTTCAATTTAATCTAAATTACTAGTTTTATTAATAAAATAAAATTGAAAAGTTGACTAAATTGCATAAAATTACTTTCAAGGTCTTATCACTTCTTTAATGATGCAATATGACAGTGAATCTTTCCTATCACTGCTATTTTTTTCTGTTTAAGTTCACTTCATCATTATTTTTCTAATACAATTTATTGACCGGATCCCACTAATAATGATAAGCCTCATTCTAAAAAGCATCACTTTCCACCGGTAATTCTATTCACATCATTATCACCTTCATCATTTCCTCCCGATATCAAATATTTATGTACCCTGTTTACCCGACTCTACCACTCAGGTTACTGCAGGTGTTTACGATTTATAATTCATGGAGGGGGCATTTTGGATAATAACCTCCCCATTTTGTTTAGAAAGAGGGAGGAGGGGTCGATGTCCATCCCAACTGCATAGTTTCGAATTTCTACCACGACAATCATGGGTACAGTGACGGTAAATAACGAGCTCTTCTAATAATTCAGCTCCCCGAAATCACTGGAAGCATCATTAAATGAGTGATTTGTCATTCATATTCAGAACTCTGCGCTGTAGCGTCATTAGCTCCCGTGGCATTATTAGCTTTAATGCATCATAGAATATCGCTTTTAATGTAATTATGCAGATTTATAGGAAGCTGCTGGATTAGAAGGGAGTGGCGGTTGCAAGTGGGTGTGCTAGAAAAATAAAATACTCTTCAGAGTTAGGGTATTGTGTTCTATCTAATAATGAAATACAAGACTTATGAAAGTATACCCACGCATGGAGATTATATGAAAGTTTGCCTGAGTTATTAATTTAATATTCGGGGAAATAGCACATAATTAGAGTTTGTTTACATTATTATTATTGATTTATTTCATTTGATAAGTCTTGTTAAAATATGAATAATGTCATGAAAGGATTTGTTTATCTTCGCCTAGTTTTTTTTCTTTTCAATCTAAGCGTAATTTGGTTAAAGTTCTTTCTGTTTATGAATTTATTTTATTAGCTATTACTCATGATTAGTTCTGTTTAGTCAAAATTGATTTGATTAAATTAATTTGTGTTATTCATTTAGAACTGTATTAAAAACTGAGAGTTTGTTGTTTAAGAAAACGATAAAGAAAAGTGACATTTTTGTCGACATTTAAAATAAAGCTTTACGCATTTTTTCCGTGGTTGCATGGCTTCCATGGGTATAAATATTAGAAAGCTTACTAAGAATGGTTTTAATTCTCATCATCTCACAAATAAAAAAAATTCTTCGGTAAATGGTATTTAACAACTCACTTAATTACATTCTTTATTCTTCAAGATGGTTCTCAAATTTTGTTGGGGCAGTGCCTTTAAAGTGTCTCACTTGAACATTAATTAATTGCATTTAGACAATTTATATTCGATTTAAATATTTTCTGCTAACTGGGTCTGCGACAGTATTTGATACACTGCATATCTACTCTCGACTCAGTTCAGTGACATAGCAATGGGGGATCAGGCCCAAGGCCACTTGACCTTGAAAGTGATTGGCAAAAGTTGCAATATTTAGTCAAAGAATTTAAGAGAAACATTCTCTGCACTTCATCTTTATACAAATTATTAAAGCCGAGAGCAAAACAATCTACAAAAAACTTCTTATATTAAATTATGTTGACTCTTTTCTTTTTATATATTCCTCATATTAAAAAAAAAAAAAAGATTCTTAGGATTATATCTGCCTGTGAAAGCGATGAATCAACGAAATCAGTAAGCTAGACAGTTGATTTGTTGTCATAACATCGAAATTATAAATCGGGCTCAAAATTTGGATGGTATGCAATTAGAAATTTCCTGCCTTTATGAAAATGCACATATGATAATGGAAGTTTAAAAACGCAGGTGCTGGAACAATTAAATTTACAAACGTTTTTATCTCAATTGTATTTCCGTATTATATTTTTAAGTAAAACCATAGAAGTATTCACTTTTATGAATCTTCTAGTCATGCAATATGTGAAAACTTTAATTGAAATACAATTTAAAATGTGTTTTTGAAAATTTGTGCAGATTGTGAATCTATATCAAATTTTAATAATAATATTTTACGGTCCCTCTTATTTATGAAAGATCACCAAAAAGTGCAAATCATCAACTGGCAATTCGGCATTGGTGATCATCCCAAAACAATTATTATTACTGAAGCTTAATATTAAATGAGTTTATGTTCATTATAATGTATCTTTTTTGATTTTTTAACCCTTGGAAAAATAACTGAACATTTTCCCGGCAGGGAAGAAAAAGCAGTAAAATTCCCTGCTTTCGTATTTTTTTTTTCAATAATTGAAAATTTAGCATTTTCGGCAAGTTTTCTATTCAACATCATATTAAAAACTACAACCTTCATATAAATAAGAATTAAAAAGAAAGAAAAGAGAGAGAATGTTTCATTGAGCATAAAGAATTTTAGTAAAATGCGAAATTATTTTATAAATTTAAAAATAAGGCCTTTAAACTGTTTTTCAAATTCTAAAGTCTCAGATGCAATATTTGTTGAATGGGATAGATGATTTATCGATGTAAAATAAATATTAAATCAATTGGTTTAATCTTTCGTTTGAACAACTTTTAGTTTAAAATCTTATAATTGGAATAATTTATGAGTGATCAAGTAGTTATAACAAAACCAAATGAGTTTACTCTTCATACAGTCAAGATGAAAAGTAAAATAATAAATCGCATCTATCATAGTGTATTTCTATAAACAAACTCTTTTGCTGTAAAATGTTACTTTTTATAATTCTATAAAAATTACACTGACATCCAGATCTATTTTATTTAATTTAAAAGGTATTTAATTTCGAAAAACAAATAACCAATCTTAATCACTAAGAAAGTTATTATTAAATTACTATTATGTTTTTAAAAAAATATTCATAACTCTTTGCTAAGCAAATAATTTTTAATATTTATTTTTACACCAAAAACAACTCTTCGCAACTAAGACACTGATAAAACTATCCTGTGCCCTTTCTGGATTCTAATTTTAAACACCACCAGATTACGCTGTATATTTATATTTCATTTATTGGTGAACATCCAAAAAAATGTTCATGACAACTTATATTTAAAAGTCAGCACGCCATTAAAGTTCTTTCTGCTTAATCATGGAAATAAAGAATCCCATAACTATTTCAATTCCTGCTTCAGAAATTTCGAGATGAATGAATATTTCCTCTCTAAAGAGTAATAATTTAAAATTAATTCCCGGCATCTGTCGTTTTATTAATCTCTTTTCTGAATCCATTTTGATTGAAGACTTGGCACTGGACCAAAGACACGCGTTCTGTGCTGTTCCAGTTGGGGTGGGAGAAGTGAAGACTCTTTTAACAAACTTTTTCCTTTTTCTTAACGTCAAAAAAACTTTTTAAGAGACCGAACTTCAAAAAATGACAATTATTCTCTTCGGAGTTTTGGTATTGGAAGAATAATGTAGAAAAAAAATTATTTCTTTTTTTTTCTGATGGGATTTCTTTAATTAGATTTTTTTAAAGACGAACATTTCTGTCATAACAATAAGGATTCGAATGAAAAGTATTTAAAAAATGATTCATTCATTTTTCTATTATTAATGCACAATTATTACAGCAGACATTATTTCTAGTATTGAGCTATTTTTTCAAAGAATTTAATTATGTTCTTCTAAAAACTGGAAACGTTTTGCTGAAACATTTAGAAGAATACGGATGAAGAAAATTTTAAGTAATGCTTCTTTTGTTTCATATAGTATTCAATAATCTATACTTATAATAAAGCTCAATGTGTGTGTGTGTGTGTGTGTGTGTGTGTTGGCGCTCTACAGACCAGACCATTCAACCTACAGCAACCAAATTTGGCACGTGTATACCTTGGAGGCCGGGAATGTGCAAATGGGGGTTATTTTTTCGAATTTTTAACTAGAATTTTATTTATTTAAAAATTAAGCGAAATTTTGACGCGTTTCTGCTATAACTGACGAAAATATTACCGCACAAAAAAAATTTTTACATCAAGTTAAAGATCAAAAATTTATCTTTTAAATGATACTAATCTTTTAATCTTAAAATTAAATTTCTATTTTTAATGAATTTTTAAATAAATATTTTAACTATGTTTTTCAATAATTTTTTTCATCAAAAATAAAAATGAGGATTAAGCACGTTTCGCATTCAGGAGAAAAAAATAGCTTTTTTCAAAGTGTTGCCATCACATTGATTAAAGCTCTAACTGAAAATAAATTAAATCTTTTTGGAAATGAAATCTGCAAAATTATAATTTTCGGCAAGTGTCTGTAAGAAATGAAAAAAATATGATATATTATTTTTTCTAAAAAATAAATTCAAGAAAAATTATTTTATGATCTTTTACACTCTCTATACAGGGTGTTTATTCAGTCCCGGATCCATTTTGATATTTAATGACTCATAAAATAATGAAGATGTAAACAAACTTATGGCATTTATTGATGGAATAACTCATATATTTTCCTTTTCAGGTTTGAATATTTTTACTTTTGTAAATATCGTCTGCGCGTGTTTTTAATTTCAGATAATTTCATTTTCCAGTCTAAATATCTGTACTTTTCTAAATATCGTCTGCTTATTAATTGCATTTTTCTCTCTTTTGTATTTGGCAACTATTGAAATGTTATGTTTACTTTTGATGTGTTTGTTCTATGTAGTACTTTTGTATGTGATGTTTTATTCGATCGGATATTAAGGAGAATGCATACACCACAAGAGAAAGCACAGATTTTTTGGTGGCCATAGAGTTAATTTCCAATCAACTAAATCACTGACTTTTATGAGTTAATTTCAAATCACTTAAACTGACTGATTTATAAAGATTTGAATATCACTATTCAATAAAAAAAGGATAATTTTAGATTTTTCATCGATCGTTTCAAAGAAAATACGCCAATAAGCGTGCAGTTTTCTCAAGATTAATTGGCCTAAGATTATGAAAATAGTTTTCTAAATTTTTAACATTTAAAACTTCATAAATAAGTCTTAGTTGATCGTGGAAAATAGTAACATTCATTCATTTATTTAAAATTTGCTGTGTCCAGAATATTTATCAGAATATGATAACTTACTGCATTAAATTTAGACTTCATAATTTTTGAAATATATTTATAAGCAGGAACAAAATATTATTATTGATTTCATTTCAATCTTTTTGAAAACAAAACTAAAAACTGAATTTTATACTGAATCTCAGAAAGTTTTGTTGAATTATTGTTTGAGATATTACATAAACTATGAAAAATATTTTGTAGTTAACATAAGACTTAAATACCGAGCGATTCTGTTTGCAATACTCATATTCAATAATAATAATAATTAATAAATAACAATAAAGATGATAAATAAAATAAAACGCTTGGTTTTATTAAAAAAATATCTTAATATTAATTGCAATTTCGTCATTTACATTTTTAATTAAAGTTTAAGTTTTACCGGAAATGGCAACAAATTAGCAAAATATATATAGTAAATTGAACGAAACGATCTAAACAGTATAAGTTTGGTATGACTATCAAAATTTGAAGATGAAAAATGTTTTGTTTGAGAATCCTTTAAAAGACCAGTTACTTAAAATATTTAATTGAAAATTGTAGCGAGCGGTAATACTGGCGAACCGGCTGGTCGCCAAAGGCGGCTAGTAAATACTAAATGAAACTTGTCCCATTTCTGCTACTTATAAAATATAGCAATAACTAAAAATGTATTGGCCGTTATTCTCGACTGCATAATGAAGATAAAAAAAATATCGAGACTAGGTTTCAAAAATTGTTAGAGGATGATTTAAATCTTACTTCAATCATTATGCTCAGTTAATAAATAATCATGCTTTGATTTACAAGTTAGGTTTTATTTTTGTCTTCAGAATTGACCACCAATTTTAAAAGAAAACTAATAGAAAATGACAAATTACTGTTCGGTTTGTCAGTAAGTATCAAATAAAACAATCTAAGTGCTGAAAAGTATTCGGTATAATCATATCCAAAATTATTTATTATTTAAAGCAGTCAATAAGCGAATACAGTGGAATGTTACATGATCGCTTAGAAAAATTTCATTCCTCAATATCAGTGAATAAATTATTAGGCTAAAAAGATATTATTTGTTTTTTTATTTATTTTATTCCTTGCAGAATACTTAAGTATTTATTACTTAGCCTTGCTTGCTGTCCCACATATTAAATTTTAAAGTCGCATTTCAAAATTTTTTGCATTCCAAAAAATATATTACAAATAAATATAACGTTACCTCTAAATATACTTTCAAAGATTATTTGTTGTTCTTACATGTATTTCTTAGAAAACTGTAGATCAAGATAAATGACTTGGAATATTTTTATTTTCTCAATTATTTTAAATACCGCTGTTGTCATTTAACATTTAATTTAGATAAAGTCCAGTTAAAATTCATTAAGAAGGATATGTTGTCGGATTTCGCAATTAATGGTAAATGCATGTGATGATCGACGATTTGTCAATTTATGTGTTAACACTCTTTCAGCTGATATGAGTTAGCGTGTTCTTGCTATATTTAAAAATTTTACACCATCCTGTGAGAAGATCACCTATTTTTTTAATTGGAAAAAAGCTTTCAATAAGCTTTTTTATAGATATATTATTTTATTAACAATTAATTATTCAAAAAGGAAAAGAAAAAAAAACAAGAGCATTTCCACCATTGGCAATTTCAAAATTTGTTTTCTAAATTTTTAATATCAATCAGTTATAACTTTTTTACGTTTATATTTTTGTTGACAATTCGCTTTTCATATTATTTTGAATTTTCTTATTATTACTGATATTATTATTAAATTACTAAAAGAAATATTAAAAGCTGAATTAAAGGTTTTTCTATTCTAACTTCAGCATAAAGTTTAAATCAAGCTAATTTTTTTTAAATTCCATGAATTGTGTAACATAATAAAAAATCTTTAAAGTTGTAAGAGAACTGTTTTATAGTGGACTTCCTAATTTTGTATAGTAATTAAGAAAATTGATACAAGAAATGTCAAATTTCACTCGCGTGAGAGGTTTACCTTGAAAAGTTTTAAGTAGAATAGGGTTTTGATTCCGGAACCATCTTGCCTCTAAACAATCTCACAATTATTATACAGGTTGCAGTACAGAAAATATCAATTTGAAAATAAAAATACTTGTTTTTTTACTGAATGAATTATTTCGCTACAATCTTCCTTCTGTTCATTATTTCATATTTAATATTAAGACTTGGTGATGTGGTGACCTGATGGTTGAGTCAAAGCTTCGAGGCAAAAATGTGGTGTGTTCAAAACTCGCCTCCTATAAATATATACCCTAAACTATGCTTAGATGCTTATTATAACGATCTTTCTCACATATTCTTCTGCTGATGTAACATTGAAGTTTGAAGATGACAGCTTATGTTCGTCCTGATCATCTGATTTGGCTTTAAATTCATAAAGATTCTTTCGAAGGTAGTTTTCATGTAGCTAGTTCTAAACAGAACTAAACTGGGCTTCTAATAACTTTATTTCCAAATGCATTGACTTTAAGATATTTAAAAGATATTTACATTTGAGAAACAAAGCAACGTAAACTATTATGATCATGAATCTATAAAAACTACACTCAAATAAACAAGTACTAAACTCAAAATTTCAAATAATTCTCTAAAATATTCTCGATAAAATAATTCTTTGAAAAAAAAAATTCTTTACAAAGAAATGTACTCAAGTGGGCAGTTTCTTTCCAACAATGGATTCTTATTATTTCGCAGCATTTGAACAACGGAATCATTAAAAGTAAAATCTGCTTTGAGATTTCTTTTCTCAAAAAGGCAACAACAATTTATTGTTCCTTTAAGAGTTTTTAAATCCGTGTGAGAGACGGGGTTCAAATAGGAGATTGTAACTTATTATTTTTTTTTCTTTGTGATTTCGCAAAAAAGATAGTAAAAGCTAAATTTAGGTGGAGAATGTGGGATTTTTCTTCAAATAATACGATATGAAATAAAAGAACATTCTTAGGCATTTTTTTTATTTCAATTTCCTTCTCTTTTGAGTTCTATTTCCGTAAAGAGGTTTAAAATTGTTTGAAAGATGATATTACACAATTAATTTTCATCTAGTGAGAAGGAATTTAATACTTTCTATTCACATTACTTTTTTAGTGTATCACATAGTTGTTAAAAAAAAATATCCGGAAATAACTTTTGCGAATAATCATATATATATATATTTTTTTTTACTTTTCTGTTTGCAATTCTTATGACGTTTGAACCATATTTATTTTCTTATTTACAAAAAAATTGACTAACTTTATCTATTTATTTTGCCTGCCTCAAAAATACTGCAGAAATTCGTTCTGACTTTTCCTTTGAGCATCACTTCTTTCTTCAAATTAGTCATATTTCTGAAAAATAGAACTATTCTCATTTATTTGCATCCTCAGCTTACTGTTCTTAACATGTGGAAATGCTGTAACTTTTTCTTTCTGGGATGCTTATTTAATTCACTATGAGCGTTTAACATATAGCTTCATAATGTAGTGAGAAAAAAAAACTAAAATTACATTTCGATAACTCCTTTTTAAAAGACTAGGTCCAAAATTTGACATAATTCTGATACAATTTTGATGCAATTTATATAATCATGATATTACTTTAAGAGTTAAAGATTTCTAATTTGTTACAGAAATTGTATAGCGCTTTAAAAGCATCGCATTCTTCCTTCAATCCATTTAAGGCTGATTAAAAAAAATCATTGTTTAACTGGACTTGAATATCCATCAAAACGTTTCCTTATAATAGAGGATTTTCTAACGATTTAACATAAGTTTTGGATATATTGCGATTTATATATCAATTTTTCTATTATTTTATTTCTGAAGGATTCTGAATATCAGCTAGGATTCTTTTGCTTTGCTCTTCCTAGGACGCTTTATGAAACAACGTTCACACGAGGCCAACTTTTGTGCTCAAGAAAAGGCCACACCTACCTTCCGATGACCACAAAGATCACTTAACCGCAATGGAACAATAGCAAAAGGTTGCCCTGATTAAAAAAAAAATACTTTCCATTCTCCCATTGGAGTCACGTGATCTTTCTGAGAGAGGTCTTGACCATCTATTTATCGCAATAGTTGGCCTCGTGTGAACGCTGCTTTAGTCTTCATTTATATTACTTATTGTCGGTTTGACGAATATTGCTAAATTGTCATAGATATCTCCCAACGCTTTAATGGCTCCAAATATTTTAATATATTTCTAATGCTTCAATATCAGTTTAGAATATATTAAGAATTCGAAAACTGCTGTAATTATTCTTAACAAGAAATAAATCTATTTTTTTTATTCCTCAAGAGTTGTAAGTAACGTTTGGACTTTTCTATTGCAATAAAATCATAAGACTTCATGAATCATCTTATCTATAATGGGATGGTCAACTTCCAAAAGTATATTTAAAAGCTATTTTTCTTTAAACTTCATATTTGTGAAGTAAAAATTTTGTTATCAACTTTCTATTTCTTTCCAAGTGTGTTAGAGTTCCAAAATTTTGAAAAGTTATATATTTACGATGAAAATTGTGTGTGTGTGTGTGTGTGTGTGTGTGTGTGTGTGTGTGTGTGTGT
>JAPMOR010057205.1:24407-61517 GCA_026543865.1 Argiope aurantia
GTGTGTGTGTGTGTGTGTGTGTGTGTGTGTGTGTGTGTGTGTGTGTGCGTGTGTGTGTGTGTTTTAAATCTTGATTCTACATGAAAACCCTGATTTGGTTGAAATCATAGAAAAAAAATTGATACCAAACATTTATAACAATTATTATAAAGAATTATGAAAGATATTTAAGATTAAAATGTAAGAAAAAAATTCATAGAAATTCAATTCTTCAAAAAGTATTGTTTTTATTAATGCACTATGAAATAAAATTTAAAAAAAAAACTTTTTTGACAAACATTTTGAAATTAAATTTAAAATCGTTAAAACATCAGATGTTGAAATTAATTCCATTTAGAAATTAAACCTTAAAAACTATCATAAGAAATAAATCTGTAAATAATCATTATAAATTAAAGTCTATACACTTAATAGTGCAACTGACTTGGGAGCATATTTATCAGTTTTTTTTTTTTTTGTTTTTCGATCTTTTATTTTTAACTAAAAAAATTATTTCTTTTTCTTAACTATATATATATATATAATAATTTTAGTTTAATCAATAATTGCGCTTTAGTAAAATAACAAAAATTCATTCAACTCTTCATTGAAGATACCAATTAAATAAATATAATTAACTAAAAAATTTGTAATGGATCAAAAAATTGAAACGAAACTTTAAAACGCTGGTTTCCTATTGCATAAAAATTCTCATCTTGCAGCACTTACCGTTTTCACTTATAACGAAGAAATAGTTCATTTACTTTGTAACAATACTTTGTATTAATGGTATCCCTACTATCATTATAGCAGTTTGAAGTGAAACTTTAATTGTGATTAACGAGTAAAGACTGCATAATCAAAGACTTCAATTCAAATGCACTCTAAACCGATACACTCAATTCCTCCTCTCATTTAGTCTTCTGATAATTCAAATCATTATTCCGTAAAGGGTTGGGAGGTTCGAAAGTGATTCCATCCATGTGGCGCCCTAATTAGAAGATGTGCCTTTGTGACGGGCAGAGTGCGCTGCTGCATGACAAACCGTAATTATTCCATTAAACGGAAATTTCAATTGTTAATTGGACACGTGACGCCATTATGATGATCGTCAAGATAGAACATTTGAAATTTTAGAATTTTCCTGCCTTTGGAGAGGGTCCTCGTTGTGAGATTTCAGTTCTAGAGAAGCACGTTTTCACGCTCGTCTCTTAAAGATTGCTGAATATGCATTTAAATAAATGAAGTAATTTGCAAGTAATAATAGAATGGGAAGAGCTCCTCAGAAAATAATAATTATTCGAGTATAATTTTGAAGTGAGGGATTTCAATTGATATGTCCTTGATGGTACTGCTTTTCTTGTTAATATAATGAAATACGAATAGGATCAAGTGATAGCGGTAAATGAAGGTTACAATACCATAGTCTATAGATTGTAAAAAAGGAGCAAAGCAAGAATAACTTGAAACAAAGAACTAATTAGATTTATGTTCCATAAATTAAAAAAAGATGTTTTTATACTTTATAGTTACAAGGAGCTGGGTTTAATTCAGTTGTTTGAAAATCCCATTTTAAAATAACACTAGAGTTATTTTTGGAAAGGACATAGCAATTTTGAAGTGTAGTAACATGGCGATATCTGGGCTGGCGACCACTTCTCGAAGCTTTCACCCTCTCCAGCAGGAAGACTTCTGGCCTTACAGATTTAGCATGTGTCATACTTACTTACACGGTAGCTCTTTGGAATCGAACTTCGAGTCTGGATTCATGTGGTTAGGGAGCCGAGACCTTATCACTAGGCCACCGCACCTTGTTAAGGAATATTTATTAAACAAAATTTATACTAATATTTTTTGTCATTTTTTTTAACTCTCACGAATCGTAGACTTTTCAAACTTATCCTCAAACTTTAAGTTTACTTTTATTTTATATATTTATTTCTCTTATAATATTTTCTTAGATTCCATTTTCCAATGTTTTTGGTAAAAGGAGAACGGAGAGATATTTTATTTTTAATATGTCCCTTTTATATCTTTATAAGCCTTATTATATGATGACTGATATCCATAGATTTAAGCCTTTGTTTTCTTCGGCTGAAATACCTTCATATAATAAATATAATTTCCATTGTTTGGCTATAAAATCTATATAAGACCTATAAGTCTAGGTCTTTTAAAGACAGATATTTAACTTTTCGTTTTCCATGTTTTTATCACTAATTTCTATGTAATTATTGAAGAAACTTAGAATCTTAAATATAGTTATAGTTTAAGTATTAATCGGGCTTCTCTTAAATTAAAAGATATATGTTTTCTTTCAATTTTAAAAATTTAGAAGGAAAAAATAAGGAAAGTTTATGCTCTATGTTTCGGAGTCTCTGATTTCGAAACTCTGTTGGAACCAAACGGTTTTCCTTGATGTTGTATTGTATTTTTCCTTCGCTTCTCGAACTGTTTTCCTGAAGTTGTCGTATCATTCGGGACCCTTCTGTTATTTTAATTTTTATCAAAAAAAACACGGTATTATACTTTATGGTTCTAAATGATTATAGTACAGAAAGTAAAAATAGCAGTATCAGCTTGAGGTGCTTGAAGAATTAGAAAATAATGCGTAGTCGAGTCATATTAATGTGTCACCTCCCATTTCCTATGTCAGCATAACGTAATTATTCTTATGATCTTCAGGTTTATGGATATAACTTTATCAAAACTGAAAAACCACAAACACCCGTTCAATGAATCTACGACGGTTGTTCGAAACGTTTTGCTATACTTTAAAAATGTCGTCCTTTTTTCGTTAAGTGAGATTAATTGAATATCCGCTAAGAGGAGGAAGATTGGATACCGGCTGAAAGGAAATATCAGAAGAGACCTTATATAAGATCAGCCAGATGGTTTGGGGGACAGGAAGGTTTTTTGAGAATCTTCAAAGCAAATCCAAGCATATATTTGCATCAACTAAACAGGGGCCTCTTTTATGTATCAACTTCTTAAGAACCCTTGCTATGTTAATGTTTTTGAAGGGATAGAGAAATTTCTTTATCTTTGAAAGAGAACCTAAGGATTCCAGTATTCTGAAGTATTTGAACTCAAATAATTTTAGCAATGAGAGAGATATAAAGTATATTGTGTTTATTTAAAAGAACATTGAATCGGCGGCAACTATGACAAATGGAACTGATTTATCTAAGCCCATTTTTAAATTCCAAAAATGTGATATATTTAAAGTGTATCCAGAGCAGCAAGATGGCTTCATCTTGAATAAACGATATGGAAAAATTACAAACCGATGTGCAAAAATTACAAAAAGTGGATCCAAACTTACAATGTATCATCTGGTGCCCCAAATAGCCAGAAGCTACAAGAATTATTTCAAAAAGAGATTATTCAAAGAGTCTTGTCTCTTAAAATACTCCATTGCAGACATATAGTCACATCACCAAATCTGAATTAATTTGAAATTTGCATAACAATATCAATAATTATTTATTGATATGAGGTGATGCATTGTATTTCTAAAATGTCGTCCGTTGTTCTGAATGCAGCACATAGTCGTAAAGATATAATTAGGTATTTTGTACCAACGAAAAATCGTTTCCTGCAGTAAATTCAAGTTTTGAGCTCCATCCTATGGATAGACAGTTTCGGATATGGCTAGAAACATAGAAGAATAAAAACTCCTAAACAATCTGCTGGCTGCAAGCAATTTGCTTAATACATTTTTTATATCGCAATTATAATAATATTAAGAAAATCATATACAATTTATTTTCATTTCAAAACAGCGAAATTTGTCAAAAGAAAAAGAAAGATATTTTACATGGGGATTTTGAATAACTACATTTAAAAAAATAATTGCTTTTCTGCCTTTGACTCAAAATCACATTCTTTTTAAATAAATGAAAAGCCCGAGTAACATTTGTAACGCTAGAATAACTTTAGTAGCGATGACTATTTTACTAAATTTGCTACCTATTCCACCATTCTTTCTTTCAATGTTCTAAATGAAGCGACAAAATTAATGATAAAAGTTTGGTGGTTACCGCAAAGTTGCGGTTAGCAGCAACTGACTCCATTATCATTTGCACCGAGACTTGTCAGTGTCCCTTTCAGGGCATCTCCCCATTGTGTTTCTAATCATCCCGCATCTGGTTTCCGAGACTGTGATGGAACACAGATATCTCGCTCTAGATTATCGTCTGCTATTGTACGCAGAAGTTTCACAGTTGAAAGTGTTAATGATCATTTGAGGCTCTCTTCAAAAAGGTTTATCTCTCTCCCTTTATGACCGTTTGAATTCTAAAGGAAGCCGCTAGATTCATTCTCACTTTTCGTTCTAATTAGTCACAGATATATGGACTTTGAAATTACCCTGTAGGTCAATTTTTTTTTTTTTCAAAATATCTTTTTTAAATTCATTTACAAAAAAAAGATGTTTTATATTGGCACAGGTTTATAAAAATTTCGTTTTTAGTGAAATATATTGATTTTTTTAAGTAAATGGATTTTTAAAAGTTGTAATTTAATTTTAAACTGTACAATTTTTTTCAATAAAATGATTGAAATATTTATATAAATGATAGAAATGTCGATAATAATGAAAAATTCAGTTTTAAATTATTTCAAAAAATAAATAATTAAAAATATTCAATCCAGAGAAAGAAACATTGTAATGACATAAAGATGGTTGTAATTTAATCCTAAACTGTGTTCTTTTTCAATGTAAGGTAGACAGATTTATATGAATGATAGAAATGTCGATAATAATGAAAAATTCAGTTTTGAACGTTTCCAGTAAATAAATAATTAAAAATATTCAAATCAATGAAAGAAGCATGGGAACGATGTAAATAAGGATCAGTTTGTACCATGTAATTTTTTAAAAAGTATTCATTTGGTAAAAATTCATTTTTACCAAATGATTACTGGTATATGTAATTGTTGTTGGTATATATAAATTTTCAAGACATTGTCATTGTGAACGTATAAATTTAAGAATAATTTAACGTAATAATGAGTTTCCATAAAATATTTTAATGAAATTATGAATAGTTATTACGTTAGAAAGTGTTATGACTACACAAACAAATTTATTTTTAGTTATTTGAATCTGATAAGTAACCCTGTATTGAAGATAAAAGCCCTTCAAAGGGAAAAATATTCAACTTAATTGTTTATTCCCAAGTATATTCAATATTAAAAGTTTTATTATTGATGAAACATTTTTATTGGTAAAATATTTTTCTTCAATGGAAACTTTTTTTTAACTAATCTAATTTTAATCGGTAAAATCTGCTTAATTTAAAACTAATTATTTTCTTTAGCAACATGCTTTAATTTGTTAATGGAATTTCTCAATTATTAATGGATTTTTTCCTCGAATTTCACCCACCCTTCTCATTTCTGGCAGTTTTGAAATCATACGTGGATAATTTTTCGTACCAGCAACAATTTTTTTTTAATTGCATCATTTCTATAATGCTGAAAATTTTCTGTTATATGAATATTTCTTATGTGGGGTAACAACTCGATTATATGAATCAAAGTGAAGGAGTGTAATACGAGTACATTGAGATCGTGATCATCTAAGAAATTCGGTTAATAGAAACTAAACTTTAAATCTTTTTCTTTTTTCAAGGATTTCAAATTATGACCATGTTATAAGATTTTAACAGACTGTTTTATAAATTCTCAAATTTTATTGCAAGAGTTATCACTGAATAATACTGGTTTTTACTTTTTCTTTCTAATTTTTCCAAATGATTCTGTAGTGATGTTTTTAGTAGAATACCTTTTCCCTGTCGATTATTCGTAGCATTCCAAAAATTTTACATTTCCATTTTTCATTAAAATTCATTAAATTCACTCCCCTTACTATTAAAGGGCTTAAGAATGGAACTATGATTTTATTTTTTCTCTCTAATTCCTTGAATTGTATGAGATCGCCTTTCAACAACTACTTTATAAAATCATCGCATTGTGAAAATTGGTTCAGGTGCAGAATTCTGTACTTTCAGCTGATTTTTTTTTTTTTTGTATTATTAAAAAATGAAAAACATGGCTCAATTTTCTGGAACTGGCTCGATTTATAGAAGTCTGGTTAACTGAATTATTACTTTATACAGATTGTTGCTCGAAATCAGCACAAAATACATTCATCTGGCACACAAAAAAAAGGAACTCCTGAGCATACCAAACTGTTAAATTCATAGCTATAAAAAGTTCAATTTTCGTAGATGAAACTGTTTCTTGAGTTGAATTATTATTATTATTATTTTGTGGGTAAGGCATCACTAGAACTGACTTCCACTGGAACTTGCTATTTTAAGATATTCAAATACCTAAAATGTTATTTAATTTTTAATTTTAACTTTTTGCCTCAAATTGCATCGTCAAGAATCACATTTTAAGAAGTTAGATTTAGAAGTAAAATTTTTCTGTTTGAAGTTTTAAGTTATACATTTACTAAGATATTTGATTAAAGGAATAGCTTGTTAAGCGTCCTCTAGTATCAGAAAAAATCTACTTTCATCTATATAAATTAAATATTTAAGTTCAAAAAATGCTTTTGCATAATGTACCATTAAGCTGTTCTGTACCATTAATCTTGAAAATTCGTGATAAAAAATGAACTATACTTTCTTTAAAAGCTCGTTAAAAAAATCACCATTATCGAAAAAACGATTTTATTTTTTGTACGATATTCTAATATACTTGAACCAAGCCTGTGCGCTATTGAATTTTTCGATAAATTTCATCTTTAAACGAGCGCGTGGAGCATAAACGATATTTTATTCAAATGTACCATTTCCGTAAGTGTTTCTCCCTGGGTTGACGCTTTTGAAGCATCGATCATACTTGGGACGATATTTTTTTATCATTTTTATTTGTGTTTTGCATCTCCAAATCGATACATCTGCGTTGAACATCAGCTGCGTAAACACATTTATCTAGATTTTACTCTTTATTTTTCTTTCTTTCCTTTTCATTATTTTTTTTTCCAGGAGTGCTGCATTCTCGAACTTTTTTCTCCTAGTTGTCTTCAGAAGGATATATTCGAAATATTCAATACATAAAAGCGCGCCTTTTTTTTTTTTTTTTTTTTTGCTCTTTTAAAGATTTTTTTTTCCTTCTACCATTTTCTGAAGATTCATATTCATATAAAAGAAAGTTTTCGGTGCATAATTTTTTGTTTTCAATTTATACGTTGAAACATTTGACAAGAAAAGAGAATTCGCTTTGACAGTTAGGCACAAAAAAGAAAGGCATCAAACTATTCTCTTTTTTTTTCCTCATAAGTCATAAAAATACTTTTGTATTTTTCATAGTAAAGATTTACCGTTATTATAAAATTTTTATTCGATGCAAACTTTAGCTTTCTTTTTATTATGCAATGTTTAATAATGAAAGGACAAAACTAAAAAGTTCGAGAATATGCAAAATCATTTCTATTTATAGATCAGAAAAATTTGCATACGACATTCATCGTTCCAAGAACAATTTCTCGTCCTTTTCATCCCAAGAAAAATTTTTTTACTCCTTTACTCAAATGCAAATCACTGTCTTATGGATTATATTAACTTACCTTTTTTTTATTAAAAACGTAATTCTTTGTGCTCAGTGTAAAATTTATTATACATATATTACAAAACGAACAACTAAATGATTATATAATTAATCTTACAAAATGATGATTTTTATAATTAATGATGATTTTCCATGATTTTTCAACTTTTCAGAATTTTTTAATTATTGCGCCTTGTGTTTTTAATAAACAATGCATCTTTTAAATGTGCGACTATGCTTCAAAAATAGATTAAAATAGGTAAATTCGTTCAAAAATATATTTTTGATATAAAAATCAAGTTTTTTTTTGGGAGGGGGGTAAAACAGTTTGAATTTTTTTCTATGCTCGTTTTGTGGGAAGCGGCATTCTTTCTATTTTTATTTTCATAATTTACTTATTGGTATTTCACATAATTAATTGCTATTTTTCAAATTCCAGTTTTGGCAAAATATTCCTACTACTAATCACATGAATTAAAATGTTATTCTGTTATTGTACTGGAATATATTATAAAATAAGTAGTCTATTGATTTTTTAAAACAAATTACAGTTTGTTTGAATGTACCATAATGCGAAAAATAATTTAACATTTCGTATTATTTATCAGCCACACCCCAGTATTTAACGATTAGACGGAAATACAGATTATTTCAGCTCATAAACTAACTAATACATTTCTCACCCGAAAAGTTCTGAACGAATCAGTTGATAAGCATCTAAACTAAAATATTTTCCCTTTTTATCCATTTTCAACCGAAAAATTACTATTTCTTCTAATTTTAAAATCAACTTTGACTTTTAATTGATATATTTTGTTTTATAAGTAGGTTTTTAATTTATTTTAAGTGAAAATTCAAAAGTATAAATATTTTAATGCATTTTTCAAAAAAATCAATCCGAATGTAATCACATATATTAAGACTTGATTCCAAGCAATCCCTATGGATAACCTCATCTTCCAATTAATAATCGCTAAAAAACAGGAATGGATTTTGATTTAATTACTAAACCTTTCTTAACTGTACAAAGTGTATTCATTTTGCTTGAATTTAAAGAATTATATTCAACGAGAAAATAATTGTTTACAATAGATAATAAAAATTTTGGGGGAAGGCAATTATATATACATTTTTATTATTGTGTGTGTGTGTGTGCGTGTTTAAACTAACTGTTTCTCAAATTTTACATTTCAGCGATGGTTTTCAGTGACATAAGAACAATTAAAATCACTGTGAAAAACATCCAATATTCCGAATTCCTTTTCTGTAAATTTCTGTGAAGTTATAAATGAATGCTAAAAAATTAATACAAATACTTATTATAAATTCAAACCAATTACCTTTCTATGTAAGCAGAAAGATTAGAAGTCAACAAATACTCACATACTTTAGAAGCAAAAACTTATTTTACTGAATCTTGAACAGTTGACCATGAGGCTGTTTAAGCTAGTATTCGTTCTCCAAACTTCCATGCCATACTAGCTGGATGGCATTTGATCCGCTTATTGAAAGTTTACCAGACTCTCTTATGGGGCGGTTCCTCCGCGAGATTGTGCTTTGAATCTTTTATTATGAAAACAAGTTCTTATCATCAGGCACTCTGCATGTGGTATGACAAGGTTTATTACACGTACCTACGACACGTTCATTAAACGTGTACTCCTTGTAGCCTTGTCACAAAGGAAATGAAATTAGCTCAAAATACTGTTTTTAGTGTTACTTAATTGTAGCTTCATGAAATTTTTAACATTAATAGAACAACAATTAATAGAAATTAACCTTTTTTATATAATACCCAGATGGTGAAAAAAAAAGTTTTATATCTTTAAACTGGAAAATTCATATTAAAAATAGCAAATTTTTCTCAAAGTTTATTTATAAAAGAGAAGCCTGCATTATCACCCGCCCCCAAAAAAAACTCTTGAACCATGACTAATATAATTTTTCGATAAATATAACCTTTAAACTAGTGTGTGGAATAATTTCCTTACGTGTCATTTGAATATGAAATAAATATATATGTCACTGTTGTGATCATATTTTCTGTCAATTTTATTTATCTCTTGAGGGCAGCAGTGGCCTGGTAGTAAGATCTCAGCTTGGGAACAGAGGGACTTCAGCCTCGAGACCTGATTCCACTGATGAACTGTCGTAAGCATGTCTGGTGCACGCTTAATCCATCGGCCAAACATCCTCCCTCTGGTGTGGTATGGAAGTTTGGAGAGGGGGTGCAAAAACAGGTGTCACCCTTGTTATCTGATCGCTGTTCAAAATTACGAGTCCCATCCCAAAATAGCTTTAAAAAGGGACATTAATAAAACTAATCTTTAACTATCAGAATCTATGAATCTGTAGTTAACAAACCCTGGATAAATGCGCTTAACTAAATTCTTTTTTCCCCTATATTTCGCTTCTTTTTCTCTGCGTGAAACATTTTTAAAAATTTTCATCTCTACTTTTCTTTAGAAAGATATATATGAAATTTTCAAAACGTAATTACTGTAAAGTAATTCTTTCTCTGCTTGAGCTTCCATAAATTTTCTTCTTTATTTTTATCGTTTAATATTCATATAAAAGTGAGTTTTGATTGCGTTCTTCTTCTTCTTCTTTCTCCTAGGAGCGTCTGTCATGAAATGCAAATTCACATTGACAGCTTCGAACGAAAAAAAAAAAAAGAGACAGCATTTTTACGTTTTTCATTACTTATTTATTTCCAAGTTAAAACATACTATTTCTACATGTCATGATAAGGATTTATGCTGTCAAAAAATTTTACTTCTGTCGATTTTTTTAAATTTTATTGTATTTTATTTTTGATTGAGGTTTTCAAAATGCAGTTCAAACTTAAATGATGAAAAATATTCTATTTGTTTGTATTTATAGAAAAAATGCAATTCACGCTTTTATGCGATGTTTGAATATTTTTTTCTGGGAAACCTTGCTTTTGTTTGAATGGCAAGCAGTGTTATGCATAGAAATAGAAAAAAAAGTAACAAATAATAAATATAAAATATTGCTGCAAATTATTTTTATAATTTTTTCGAAGTTTAGTGCATTTTTAAAAAAATTATATTCATGATAATTTCTGTATCTGTATAAAAATCATTTTTCTTGTATTTTAAAATCGTATCTCCGTATTTATCGGCAGTAAAAAAATTAGACAGAAAGCAATGTTTTCAGTTTTCTGACGTTTAGTTTTCAAAATTTATAAGAAATAAATTGCGTGCTTTTTTTGTATTTACATATTTTTTTTTCTTTCTTTTGTAATTTAAACAATCGTCATACGAAATAAAATTTTCATTACATCATTTTTTTCCGCCTTCCCAGTGATATTGATCTGAAAGCATATTTTCTTTTAGAATGAACTAAAGGAGTGAGACGCCAATTGAAATTTTTTGATTTCTAAATCAATCTTGAATCAATCAATCAATCAAGATATTCAAAAGCTTTATATTGTTATAAAATCTGCTCATCGCATTTTTCTTTAACTCCAATTTCCTTCTTATTTTTCAATGTTTAAAACAGGAAAATCAAGGGAAAAAAATTGAAAAATATGAAAAGTTACTTCTATTTTATTCACCAGATTTCGAAACATTAAAAAAAAAATCCTTTGGTGAATGTTCTTTATATTCGAAAAAATTGTAATTAATAAATGAAATATAATAAATTTTCGGATAAAATATGTAAAATGGCGTAAAAATAATTTTTTATAGATTTTTCGCAAATCATAGACTGTTAATTTAAATAGTACTGTAAACTTTTTTGTAACTACATCTAACTCCCAAGATTTAACATAAATTCATTTTTCCTAAACTTTACAAATATTCACACACACAAAAAAAAAAAGTACTATCTTCCATGCTCTTTTGTTGTAACATTTTACGTAACTTGTGAATACCAAAAGGATTTTCAGCATCAAATTTCGTTTCGTTTTTAATTTTATTATTATTATTTTCTGATTCATTTTCAGTTCAAAGTAATACTTAAGGATTTTCCCATTTAATTAACGTTGATTAGTATATCTATATGCAATGGTTTGTTGCTCAATATCTCGTTCAAAAATTTTCTTTTATAGCACCGTTAAGAATAAAAAGAATAATTTTCCATTCTTATTTCATATTTAATCAAATTAATGCTTCATTAAATATGAATTTTCCAGATGAAATGTGACATTATTTAGGGTTGGATTATTCTCTAAGGCTTCAAATGAATATTATTGTAAGAACATTTTTAGAAGTGTTTGGCTTCATTATAAGAAAATTTTAGAAATATTTAGCATCATTATAAAAATACTTTTAGAAATTTAATTTTACTCTTTTTGCTAAATAACAAATAATGTTTCAATGTTGTATTAATAAATATTGATTAATCATAATTTTAACAGAGTTATTTGTTTTCCTTTAAAATTATAAAATTAAATAGAAATTATAGAAATTATCTTTATTACTTATATAATTTACATCTTTCGGTGTTAGTAAAATATTTCCGAATGCTTTCTTGATTATTCTTTCGTTCTTTTTTAAAAGTTTTGATATAAACATGTTAAGAGCAAACAATCAGTAAAATTATTGGTCCAGAGTAGTTTGCATAGATTTGTGTCTTATTAAAATTCGATGGTGTCAAATCAGTAAATTCGAATACAAGTAAAAAAAGGATTTTATAATTTCTATTGAATTTTTCTTTTATATGCATCAATATTACCATTTTAGATTAGAATTATAATCAAAATATTTTCCTTTCTTTCACAGGTAAATGAAAATGAAAGGCATGTCATAAAATGAGAAGTTTCCCAACAAGTTATTTCAATGACTGTTCTCAGTGATGGAAGCGGATACACCAAATACTGGAAAAGAATGAGATTGGCTAGTAGAATCGCGATTATACTCTTCTCAATCTCTGTTGTATCCATTATATTGATTGGACGATGCGGACTCAGACTAGACGAAGAACTGCGAGTAGAGAGTTCCGCATCGGGACCTATGTCTCCAGACACTGGCATCGCGATGTATCAGATGAGCAACAGCGAAGATGAGAGTGATGCCACTAGGAGGAAAGATGATGAACAAAAAATAGAAATCCAGAGATTGCAAAACGAGATTACAGAACTCAAAAAGAAGTTGGAGGCATTTGAGAAACTCAGCGAGGATATTCAGCCTATTCCAGTGAAGAGCGTTGCCTCTCATAATCTTCTTGGAGTCGAAGAATGCAGTGAATACATTGAAAAACAAATATCATCTGCTGAATTAAAGCACGGCGTTCAACTGAACAATGAATATGAAGTCATACCTTTCTCTCATTTTACCTTTAGCCGAGTTTACCCAGTTGATCTGGGTCTTGGTAAGAGGGTTGTTGAGAAACCCATTGGGTACAGAAGAAAGGACCTTCTAGAAATTTTTGTGAGAGCATTAGAAATTATGAATAAAGACAGACAAGGCAAGTTTCGATATGCTGTGGATGACTTTGTGGAAGGTGTCTTCAGAAATGATCCAACCACCGGAACTCAATACTCTTTGTATTTCAGAGAGAGAAACGCATCCAGGACATACAAAACGTTAACACTTATAAGGCCTTTCGCTCCCATTCAGTTGGTAAATGACAAATCAGAAAGGACAGCAAAACGTCTTATCAACATCATACTGCCTCTTTCGGGAAGAATAGACAAATTCCGGAACTTCATGGATAAGTTTGTGAAAGTTGGCATAAGACACGATAAGCGTGTGTTTTTAACTGTGGTATACTTCGGTTCGGAAGGTCTACTAGACGTGCAACAAATACTGACCAAAATTTCAAAGGACACAAAATTTCGGAATTTTAAACTTTTGACTCTGAATGATACGTTTTCCAGAGGTAAAGGCCTCCAAGTTGGTGTCCAACACTGGACTAAAGGAGACGTTTTGCTTTTTATGTGTGATGTGGATGTCATATTTTCCACCAAATTCCTGGAACGATGTCGTTTGAATACAGAACCAGGCAAAAAAGTGTACTATCCTATAGTCTTCAGTCTCTTCAACCCTTCCATTGTTTATTCTTTACAAGGGAAAGAAATTCCAAGTGAGGCAGAGCAGCTGTTGATTTCACGTGATACTGGTTTTTGGAGGGATTTCGGATATGGAATGACTTGTCAATACAGAAGTGACTTTTTAAAGGTAAAGGGGTTTGATGAGGAAATAGTAGGTTGGGGTGGAGAGGACGTCATGCTTTACAGGAAGTATGTTCGTAGTAAGCTGATGGTTATACGATCAACGGATCCAGGTATCTTCCACCTATGGCACGAAAAGAAATGTGATCCTGAAATCTTATCTGTGGACCAACAAAGAGCTTGTTTGAGATCCAGAGCTTTAAGTGAAGCTTCGCATGCTCAACTGGGTTTATTAGCATTCCGCGAAGAGCTGAAGAAAAGTGATGAAAAAACTGTCCCACCAGCACCAGACGTAAATAACAGTGAAACTGGACATATCAGTGAAAATCCTGTGTGATTCAATCATTTACTGGCTATTATCTTTAAACCAGAGCTTGTGTTAATAAAGCCTTTTTTTTTAACTCCATATAAAATGCTTATTAACTTTTGGTGATTTGTTTTCTATCTGATAGTTTATAACATTTCAAGACCTATCATTTGATAAAAAAATTATATTTTAATTCATTAATTAAAAATTAATTGTTGTCTTCAAAAATGTGCTCTTTATTGTTTGTAAATGGTTTTGGTACTGGACAAATATTAAAAATGTATATAATTCATTTTTTATTTAGTTTAAAAATATAAATGTCACTAAATTAGGTACTAGAGGATGCATGATTTCTACACACACAAACATACAAAATATTGGACCCAATTGATTTCATGATTTAGAAAACATTTTACATATTAATTTATAAATAGGTTTCCCCTGAATAAATTGTTTACAGTTGTGAAGACTGTAATATGAGACAATATTTTCATTAACTGAAAGCTGCTATTGTTGACGTTGGAAAAATAAGACTCTTTTATTTCACAAACTAAAGGCCTTATTTCTGGTATATCGTCTCATTTTCCAAGCATAGTGCGATCAGCAAAATTAAAATACTGCATAATTGCTTCAAAATGGTTTCTAAAAATTGCAAAATCAATCGCTGACAATATTTTGTAAAACTTGGTTTAAAAAATAAGAAGTTTTAAAACCAGCAATTATATTCTTTAAAAATTTTAGTTTTAAAATATTACTTGAATATTTTCCGGAATTGCATTTAAATTATTAATAATAACCTTATACCATTTTTATATTTTCATAAAAAAAATAAAAATTGTAGTAATAGTAATAACCATATTAAATTTTGAAAGTTTCATAAAAAAGGGATATTTTATCTAATTTTAAATTTAAAAAAGACTTCTTTTGAATTAAATATTCAATTCTAGGATCAAAATAGAGAATGGAAAAAAAGAGGGACCTATTTATAGCCTTCTATCTAAAAAGGAAAATCTTAAAAGGCTAAAAAAAAACTATACAACAAAACAAACAACTTTAAAACAAGCAACATGAAATTGCAAAAATGCATGAACTAAAGACTTATTCATAGTATTATGTCAAATAGAGATAAAGTTATTCATAAATAATTGTTTTAAGTTTAGTTTTTCCTTCCTTACATCGCGAACAGCGCAATTCTTTAAGAACATAAAAATAAAATGGTTTCAGAACATTCTTTATATCATTTATGTGCTGTCATTTTTTTAATAACAAATTAAGACAAAAGTATTGGAATACATACGTACAATTTTAAGGTTGTAATATTTATTTGCATGAAACTGAAGCTCATTTTTCGTACCGTCAAATCATCATGAACTATTTCAAATCGTTCCAACCATTATATATCAATTACAGATAAAGTTATTCATAAATATTTTTTATTTAGTTTTTCCTTCTTGGCATCACGAACAGCGCGATTCTTTAAAAACAAAATAAATACATAAATAAAAGTGTTTAAGAACACAATTTATATCATTTGTTGATAACAAATTAAAACAGAATTATAGGATTGCATGTATAATTTTAAAGTTGAAATATTTATTTATGTAAAATGGAATCGCATTTTTCGAGGGAAAATGGGATGATAGGGATTAATGGATTGATAGGGATTTTAAATGGTATGGTAGGCTTTAATGGTTATGTTTAAGTTAATGTTTGAATAAATGAAATAACTTTTTCTTTGTTAAAAGTAAATAGTTTCAAAAGAAGTGCATCAAAAATATGAGAAGAAAAACATTACTGCACGTAATTTTTTTTATTAATTAATTCTCTTATAAAAACCACTAAATTGTTAATTGATGCGTTAAGCAGAAATGTAAAGCCTGAAGTTTGAAGTTTAGTGTTTGATCTTTTGTTTAAGCAATTGATGTACTAATTCCCATTTGCTGAAAAGTTATCTTTGGAGTCCAAAAATTTAGTGAACAGTGAATTTCATTTAATAAAGAAATATACTTAAGCCAGATCAAATTCGCCCGAATAAAACAAAGAAAAGGGACATTTTTGTGGTATGATGCTTAATGAAAAGCAGTAGGAAGATCATTCAGTAGCAAGCTAGGTTATATTTCAATTCTAAAAAAAGAAAATTACAAAAAAGGATGAAAATGATAATATTTCTGTTAAGGCAAAATATTACTGAATGCTGTCATAAAGAATGGCATTTGTCATTCTTTAGTAGAAACGATGTTTATACTAATCATGACTATATGAAATATTAAAAATGATAACCATCCCCTTTTCCTCATAATTTCTTTCTAAAACATCAGAATAGCATATTTTTTTTTTCGCTTGTTTTGGCATCAGAATGCTCTTTCGTTCATATTGTCAGTAAGCAAATAATTCTGAGAAAATTGGGGTAATTGTTAAGGAAAGTGATATTATGAAAAGTGTGTCAAGAATTTCTCACTTTTTTACCGAAGAATTGTTATTAATTATTAATACTATATTGAATACTTTCCTCTAGCCAATCTTTCCAGTCAGTGCTTCCTTAATCTTTGAAAATTATGAAGGATAATAAGGTTAACACCTTTAACACAATGGCTGCTATTGATCTATTTGACTCATATCTGCGTCTCACGCTTTCAAATTAGTTAACAGCTTTTTTTTATAATTAATAGATAGAGCAGTCGTATATAAGTATTTGATAGATTCAGTAACTCATGGTAACGAACATCCTAAAGACACCATCCACTGCGAATGATAGTTGAGATATGAACTTTTCAAGTATCGATACATTCATATTAGTGGCCAGAGTAAATTAAATACGACATTTGAATAAGACAATTATTCAAAATGATCCAAAGCAGCTTAAAATGTCCTTGAAAACTAATGAAAAATAATCTGACCATGACGAAAGTCACGTGAGATTAGTCTGCACACCAAATATTACTGAGAGCTTTTATCAGAAATACCAATTTCGAATAATTGGATTCTTTCTAACATTATATGCGTTGCATGTACTTAATGTCTCTAAATAAGCATGCATCTCAAATTACAGATAAAATATTCATTTTTTTAACACTGTGAATAAATTTATAAGATTTTCTGTGTCGTTGTTGCACTTTATATAAAAGAATTTCAGTAAAAGTATTCATTGTTGCTTTCTCAGAAAACTAAGGAAAACTTCATGAATTCCTTTTACTAATATCCCTTTCATCGTCTTTTTTTCCCCTTAACCTTTTCTCTAAATTTTCGCTAACAGGTGAAATTCTCAAAAACAAATTTTATTGCTTTCAAGGTTTTATCGAATATTTCACAAAAAATTCTTTGACATAAGCAAATAATACAATATATTCAATGTTCAAATAGAAAGTGCAGTCATTAAATTCTCAATATGAAAAGAAGTAATAAAATCTTGACGTAAGAAACCTTTCGGAGATTAACTAACAAAAGATGTAATTTCCCGGCAGGCATGACTAGAAACTGTAAATTTAAATCAATTTATAATCATTGGAAAAAATTTTAAAATATAGTAACTTGTTTTTCACATTACAATTCTTAAGTGAAATTAATTAATAGCAAAGCATTTTGAAGCCAGTTTCGTAATTAATTTTATCAGAATGTTCGGTCACTTTGTTTTTTACTTTCACATAAAAAATCCCCTTAGAACTCAACACATTCGTTAAATACATAGCAGATAAAAGTATTGAGCTTAACATAATTTCACCTTCAAATGAAATTTGTATTTCACAAATTTTATAAAAGCACTAAGCTTCCGTCGAACATTATATTAAACTGGCAGGAGCGGTCTTCCTAAAACTTTCTCGTTTATTTTCTAATAAAATTAGTATTCCCTTACACAAGAATAAAATTGTGAATTTGGTGTTAAATCACAAATCCTTGCACAATATTGGTGAAAATACTTACGAAATATACATCCTTGGCGTATTTCACTGAACATCTGACTGAATCTATTGTGCTTATATGTATAATGGTCGCCTTATATCCTTACTTAAAGAAAGCCAAAGCTTAGCACAGAATTACAGTAGTCACAAGAACACATACGAATTCCATAGATTTTAGTTATTACTTTATATGTGTGCTAGAGAACAGACCGGTAGACGGCCAGCCTGTTGAAATTATCAACTGAGAATCTGTAACTGTAAGAATCTATATTTTAAATGCTAGAAAAGAGTATGAAATTTCATTTATCATGCTCTTTTCATTTGGTAGTTATCCTTTACCTTATATTCTAACAACCAACTAAACAGACTTCCTCTAAATGGATTTAATTCAAATATTTATGTCTGAAAATTATTCATAAATATATTAATCATAAATTGTAAAAAAATCAAGGACTTCTGGAGCTTGGAGAATCATCAAAATCGAATCGTCGAATCTTTTGATGATAAAATATTTTCTCTATATTTTATCTACAAAAAATTAAAAATCAGTTATGGAGCATTTGGAAAATAAATGTGAAGACTTTTCAGAAGACTAAAACATGTCATCAAAACTTTACTTCTTTTAAGAAAGAAAAGCATTAAGCTTAATTTGAATAAACTTGCGTATTTGCACTTTTTGTGAAAGCTTCTTTTTCATTTGTATAAATTAACGTTGTTAATGGAATAAATTTAGTAACTTTCACCTTCGTTTTATTTGCTTCTTAATAGTATTTATTTTTCTTACTTCTACAAATATGATTAAACAACATATTAATCCTTATAGTAGATTTTTTAAAAAAGACACATATAAAGTATACATTTCAAATGAGCTTGTTTACAGTTTCAATAGCATAAAGAGCTCATTCATGTTCTTTGTTTTGGGCTAACTCCAGAACATTGTATTCGTGGGCTCAGCTGCTGTTGCGATATTTTAAAGCAGATTAGTTTATACTGCCACTATTATTTTATAATTGTTTGTGTAGGACTCTTATAATTTTCTAGTTGCCGTTAATGAAAACTCTTTATGATTATTCTCAACAAAAGAATACTTTAATAAGAAAGACTCGTATCCAAATAAAGCTGCAATAGCTCGAAATTTATACTACTTACATGCTATTATGGGAAACTTTCCTTATAGAAAAAAAATAATCAATCAATTGACCGAAAATAACTCAAAATTGAAGTAATATTTTAATAATTGTATTTTTTAATTTCTTTTTTAACTATAAAAGAAATAAGGTTTACCGCGTCATTTATTTCATAATAAACTCACAAAAAAATTTCATAATTTGACAAAGTCCCAAATAAAAAAATGCCACGGAAATTTTAAAAACAGTTGATGATTTCGAGTAAATATTTTTTACTGTGGTTTTCGTATTTTACATCTTTACTAATAATAAAGATGAATGTATACGCGCACATGTGTTTGTGTGTGCTTGTGTTCTATAGACCATACAGTTTGACTTATAGCTGCGAAATGAAACCTAGGACATACGGAAGGTTTTGGGAGTTGAGAATGGGCATCTTGGGGAGAGTTTCTATGAATTTTAATCAAAATTTTAATTAATTAAAAAATAAGCGAAATTTTGACTTTTTTCTTGCTAACTTCTGAAAATGCTATCACACAAAAAATAAATTTTACACCGTTTAAAGATTTTAAAAATATCCTTTTTATACTATCAATAAATAATAGAGCAAATTTTTACCGAATTTTGATGTCGATATAGTTTATGAAGCAAATATAAAAATTGAAATTACAATATTGCAAAATTTAGAAGAGAGATTAATCGAATATTTACGCTTTCAATAAAGATTTTATATGGAATGTTATGAGATTATCTATCAGAACGATTCAAATACACTATATATGAAAAAAAAAACTTATGTAAGACACTTAAAAGAACACCTCGCGAAAACATGAGCACGAAATTATAAAAGGTGTCCCAAAATTAACACAGAATTTTAATTTGCCATCATTTGTGGAGCAAAGTGTTGGTAATCCTATCGAAAAATCATTTGACAGCTGATAGTTTAGGGTTAGTAAAAATGAAGCCTTACACGATAGAACAACGTGTTAACGCAAAATTTGAATTAAATTAAAAAAAGGAATTTTTTCCCCTTTAAATTGTTTTAGTTTTATTGAATCGTAAAGTACACAGAATAGGCGTATGTATGGAATAAAACATAGGGCAAATGGTCTCTACGTCTTTGTTGGCACATACGCATTCATTTGTCGAAATTTTCCGTGATCATTTTGTATAACTATTATAAATATTTCTGATTTTTGTTGATGCAGCGTTTAATTTCCTCCTTTAGTGCATAAGTGCTTATGGGCTTGTAGGCACAGACCTTTGACTTCAAATAACCTCAGAAAATGAAATACAATGGTGTTAAATCAAATGATCTACGGGGCCAAATCTCAAATTTTCGAGCTGTGATCGAAAGACTTTTTTTTATTTTTGAAATGTTGTTCAACGAGGAAAACACGTTATTCTATCCTGTAAGGCTCCTTTTTTACCAAACTATCAGTTAAATGGTTTTTTAATGAGGTTGTCAATACTTTACTACAAAAATGGAAAATTCAAATCTTACGTTAATCTTGTAAAACCCTTTATCTAAACGATTTATCTGAAATCAGATATGACCAATAATTCTAGCAACAGCTGGTTCAGACTATTAAAATTGTATGGCTCTTAGGTCTGTTTTAATTTAGAAAGATTCATATGCCGATGAGAGGAGCAGCATATGTAAGGCAATTAAATAACACAGCTTAGTTGTCTGGAGATTTCGTGATTCATGTATGTGGAGTCGTAGCTAAATGATTTCAAAAAAATTAAAAATAATCAATATTTCCCGGTGTATTAACTGGTCTCCAAAAAGCATCTAGTCGGAAATAATCAGAATACTCTGTAATTTAACTATAAATAAACTAGAATTGAAGCTTCCTCTATTTCATTATGTTTTTCTATTTAGTTTTCTAGAATATTTGACCAGCTATTTCATTTTGTAATAAAACTGTAAATTTATGATGGCATATATATTTCATAAGATACATATCTCAAACATGATTAAAAATTAATTAATTTCGGAAAAAAATTATTTTTTTTATTTAAATAGAATCATTTCTTCAGAATGCCATGATCAAATCAGCATCATTGATTGTAAATATTATGGAATTTTTTTATCTAACTATCCGCATTTGATGATCATCCTATTTACCTAGAATATTAATTTTGTTCTATATGAATTCTATTTTAGCAAAAAGATTAACGAGACATTTAATATGTTTCAGTTGTCAAGGTGATTTGGTATGCATATAAGACTGAAGAAGCTTACAAATTCGACATAAGGAATAGAGTATAATCTATGCATAGTATAAAATGAAGTCTCCTGAAAGCGTCTGTATTTTGAAACTCTGAAAACTCGAGAAATACTAAACTAATTTTGGAGATATTTGTACCATTTTGTAGGGAATTTATTGGAGAAGTTTTTAGTATATTGAAGTCATATCAAAATAAAAAGAGGGGTTTTATAGTTGCAATTTTAGTTATTTTCCTACTACGATTCGCGCATGCGTAAAGAAGCAGTATCTTTGCTTTGCACTTATCCGCGCATGACCGGAAATCCCAAACTTCGCATGTGCAAATAACAAGAGCTGTGGTATCCATATAAGATACATTTCTTGGTTTTTGTCTGATTTTAAACAGCGATTCAAATCTCATTATTCCCAAAGGAAGGAAATTCAACTTTGGCCGGAGCACATTAAATGCCACAGCACATTAAATGCATCGTTTGTTGTGCGATAATGAAATTGTAGAGGAAAGAAACGTTAAGTAATCGAATATCAGAGAAAGAATGTCCACACTTTTTTCAAAGGAGAGTTCTTCTGCTGAGCGAATTAACCGTCTCTCTTTAAATCACATTGCAATTGAATTTCAAAGACAGAATGAATCTCGTCTATCTGCTGACAGAGAAAGACATTTAATTTTGAGACACATGAGAAGAAGTGAAAGAACAAACGTTCTTGATATTTGGTCCGAAAAGGACTTCTCTGAATTTCGTTCCATGTGTGGATTACAAAAGTGATGCCTCGGTTTCAATGGAAAAAATGTCTATATTCTGTCCATATTGTTCAGCTTAAGGAATAGCTTTGATATACAGTCATTTTCGCCAAAAAATAATTTATTGCCAAATTTTAGCGAAATGGCCTAATGTGGCGTGAACGGCAAGAGTGACACCGAAAAACTGCGAACCTCGCAAGGCGCAAAATGATTGTATATCAAAGCTTAGCTCAGCATTAAAATAGAAATATGAATCAAAAGGCATGCGTTGTTTAAAATGGAAAATTGAAACCATTTTAACATTCTAAATATGGAACAGCATTGATATACAGCCATTTTCACCCAAAAAATGTATCTCCAAATTTTAGAGAAATAGCTAAATGTAGCAGCAATAGCGTTTCCAATCTAAAGGTTCCTAGGTACGCTGCAGCAAATTAACGGAAATATATAATAAAAAAGTCAATAAATGCAGTAAAATGAAATGCATGAAAAAAAATTTAATAGAAAATAATGAAAGTAATCAGAAGTATGTGCAGCAGGAGAAAATCAAGGGAAATAAACAGGAAAGATCGAAATACAGTAGCATACCGTAACATAAAAAAATGGCGGCCATGTAACCCCAAACAAAGCACCACCAGAAAATTGCCTAACTAGCAAGTTGCCAAATGACTGTATATCAAAGCTTAGCCATAAATATTTCTGAATATGTGCTGTAAAAAATTATTTTGTAGTTATTTTTGATGATTTTTAAATATCCTTTTGATCCCGCATGACATTCCCATGTCATATCGGGTGAAGACTAGACTTAAATCTGAAGCTAATTTTTCCTCTTAGATGTTATGCCATGGGCAACGCTGTGCGGGTACTGCTAGTATAATTATAATTTCTTCTTTAATTGTTTCGTCAATTTCTTTTATTTTTATTCAAGATTTATTAAGAAACGGAGAGCATAGTTTCACTCTTTCTTTCTTTTTTTTTAATTTGGCTCTACTGATAGAAAGTATTAACTTTAGAATAATCAGTAATACAGGCTAAAAGATTCTCTCTCCCTCTCCCTCTTCGATTCTACAGAATAGAAAAGAATATTTGTGGAGAAAGGTTGCATTAGAAATTCAGCCGTTATGCCTTTTACAGATGTTCAGAGTGTTCCGATTAATGACAGCATATATGGAACAGGATGATACAGATTAATTATCAGTGCAATCAGAAATCAGTGCAAATTGAAAATGATCATTTTCTTTTTACAATTTTGATAGATGTTAAAAGGTCAGTTTAATTTAAATGTTAAAAAGTGTTTTAATTTTTAAAAAAAGTATCGAAAAACAAAACAATATTTCGTAATAGCTACAGAAAACAAATAATTTTAATAATTTTTTAACAGTACAAAAGCCTTTTTTTTTAATTTTTATATCAATTTCTTTGTAGTATGGATTGAAAAAGTAGCAGCCCTTCATTAACGTCCAATGTTGCTCATTACAATAGAATAGTAAAGTACAAATTAATTATCAATGCAATCAACATGATGCTTATTTGAAATTGAAAATTTTCTGTTTACAATTTTGATAGATGTTAAAAAAGGCAGCTTAATTTAAATATTAAAAAGTGTTTTTTATTTAAAGTATACAAAACAAAATTTCGAAACAGCTACAGAAAACAAATAATTTTACTGATTTTTTAACAATACAAACGCCTCTCTTTTAAAAATTTTTTATAACAATCTTATTGTAGTATGGATTGAAAAAGCAGCTGCCCAACCTTAACATCCAACATTTCTCGTTACAGTAGACATTTGTTCAAACCGCAACTTAAGAACTAAGTTATTGAGCGTGAAAAAGAAAAAGAAAAAAAAATAATAATAAATGTTATCAGGATCGACCCAAGATCCTAAAATCCTTCTGCGAAAGGAAATGAAGCAAAATAAAAAATATTCTACACAAAGCTGCAGACGTCACAAAGAGATCGTTTAGAGAAAGAATTTTTTTCCCACCTTCTATCGTTCTATACCAGAAGGATGGCCGGGAAATTCAACTCCCCCAGGAAAACGTTAAACAAAGCCGGACCCATTTATGTGAGTGCCTGCGATGAAACAGAAATATTTGGAACGTTTTTCTTTCCTTCGATATAAGATCAGGCTTTCTTATCACTCTCAGAAGATGCGACTAAAGGGTTGTCATTATCTTCTTTTTCGGGAAAATGGTTTTAGCATGTTTTTTTGCGGGAATTCCATGCCCCCAGCTAAGAACACAATCATAAAATTCTTTGTTCTTTGAGGATTCCTTAAGTTCAGTTAAATGTTCTTAAAAGCGGATTCCTGCTATGGATTAGATAAATTATTCTACGAGACTGATGCTTTTAAAGTATTCTAACATTTTTATTCTAAAAAGTATTCTTTTTCCTACAGAATTTATAAAAACTAGTTGTTTGTAAATATTTTTGTTTCAATTTAAATCATTTGAAATAACAGGATTCAAAATTACTAGCCTTCTAAACATTTATTATGGATTCCAGAATTATATAGCTAACATAAGTACGAATCATTGAAATATAAATAACAGCCTTATGAAGCAAGCGTTCCTTCTTTTAGGTATTAAAAAGACATTTCATTTTAAACATAAAAAAAATATATAATGAAAAAAAATTCAAATTTTTAACTAGACTATTGTTCAATCATATTTGTCAAACATTACTGTTTTTATTAGATCCTATATATTTAAATATTCAACATAGAAATGAAACAAGCTGATAAAAATTGCATGTTTTTTCATGTGTTAAAATATTATTCATTTATTTTTTAAAAAAGGAAAAGGTAATCTCAAGTATACCGCATACATATCCTTTAATAGTTACGGATTATCTAATAGACTTTTACTGAACACTTACCCATTTTTACCAACTTTTATATTCTCTCTGTAAATTCATGCATTATCAAATGCCTAAATGCAAAAATATCACATATCATTTTTTTTCTGTCTGAAAAAGAGGAGCATTTCTGGTGAATTAACTTCCTCAGGGGCCAAAACAGAATTCAGATATACTACACTAGCGAGAATTCCATATTTTTGCACAACATCAACAGAAAAAAAAAGAAAAATAATATTATCATTCCTTGGTAACCAAATCCACTTTCCACCCTTTTTATCTTGTTTTTCTACATAAAACGATGCCCCCCCTCTTCATACTCGCTTCGTTTTTCAATACAATTTATGTTCGCAGAATATATTTGTTACTTATCATATCTTGAGGTTGTATTCTTACTCTTTTTTTGATATGAGCACTAGTTCAGTCTTGGACTCTTCGTTTCTAAGCCCTCGGCATTGCAGATGTGGATACAGTCTAAATATTTTATAAATTCTTGAAGAAATTAAAAATTAAAAGAGGAGCGAATTTTTTTGAAGTAAACTGAAAAACAGTGAAAACTATTTTGGGAAATATATTAACCATACAAGTTCATTACCCAAAGGTTAAGGCTGCTAAGAGCAAATCTGGGATTTAAGATAAATTTATGGCATTTGGGTGACTCAGACATTCTCCTATATTTTCTCCTATCTCCTTATACCCGGGAGGAGATGGAACTTTTCTTACTTTCCATTTTTGGAGAAACTGCTTAGGAGCAAATGTTATAAAGTAATAGGAGTTTTAAATTATACGTAGCTTTGAAGATATTATTGTGGCAGTGTGTCACAAGTATTATCCTAATAAATTGTAAATCAAGTCAAAAAGATAAAAATCAGGTGTTTTACAAATTGTATTTAAAATTATATTAATTATTACTACAATTAAAATAAAACATTGAAACAATAATCTCTCATTAAAAACAATAATTCTAAATTAAATTTATTTCGGAAAAATGAAGTTATTTTTTTAAAGCAAAATTGTTGAATGGAGGATAATAATTAGCAAAACTGTGATATTTTTTAATCATGATTATCTTTAAAGCATTATTTGGGTTAAAGTTATACTTTTGAATATAATTAAAATTCGCAAAAAGGATGATGATAAATTTTCTGTTAAATCATCTTGCGAGAAAAACCTTTTTGGTAAAAAAAGCTGATACGATAATTTTGAAAAAAGAAAGGCAGAAATTTCAGCAATTTAAAGTTTTTTAATTATTTCTTGAAAACATGTGATTCCAGTATTGCATTCTCTTAAGTAAAATTGTCTTGTTGAAGTAAAAACCTGTCACCAAATATAGCCAGTTCATTTCATTTCCTTGCCATTAAAAGCGACAAAATTATTTGTCTTATATATTTCATTGCTTGATGAATCTGGTAACCAATTTGTACACCGTTAATGATAGTTAAATTTCTTTAAAGTTGAATTACTTTAAATGATTCTTTTAACACTGTAGACTGAATAAAAAACTAATAGAATTTTACAATTGCAATTCTTGCATTAATTCACCTCAAATATACACTAGTGTGCAAAACTTAAGCAACAGGTATGTTTTTTGCCATAACTTCACGAGAAATCATCTGAGAGACATGAAATTCAGAAATGTGATACAGCATTTTGTTCTGAAAGAATGTCGAAAGCATAGTTGCGCAGAAATGAATACAATGCATACAGTATGGAATCAAACAAAAAAAAAGGCTTTATTGAACTCATAGTATCGTTACACATGATTGTCTGTCCAAGAGAAAGAACAGCAAGCAGATGTTCCTTAGTATGGGATATGCCCTCACCTTACTGCAATGGTTGCTTCGCACCGTCTCCCCATACTCAGCACCAGATTGTCCAACAGTTCTTGAGGTAAAAGTGTCCATTCCTCAATCAGCATCTGTTTAAGTTGTCGGGTGTTCCCAGGAGGATGTAATCATGCCGCAAGGCGTCTCCCTAAAGCATCCCATACATGTTCTATCGGATTTAAATCAGGGGAGCACACCGGCCAAGTGATATCTTCACTTTCCAGAAGCTCCTTAACAGCATGAGTCCTGTGTGGCCGTGCATTGTCATCCATAAAAACGAAGTCTGATCCAATGGCACCTCGGAACAGACGCACATGGAGAAGAATCACCTCCTGACAATAGCGATCTCCAATTACAGAACCTCTGTCGAAAACGTGGAGCTCAGTCCGTCCGTTCATCATAATGCCTCCCCAGACGACAACTCCAGGACCACCGAAACGGTCTCTTTCCGTGATGTTACTGGAATGAAACCGTGTCCCGAACACTCTCCAAATCAACTGCGTTGGGAACCGCTTGTAACATCATGGAAAGAGACCGTTTCGGTGGTACAAAAGCAATTGCTTGGATAGCGTAGCTGTTAACTGGCTTATAAGCTTTCACTACAGACTCTCCCTCCAGTGAGTCGGAGGTGAGACGAACGATATGGCTGTTGAGTAATAATGTATTAGCTGTTGAATCTAATGCACCTGTACTCATTGAGTAGCGCCAAGCGTTATGGCGAGCGTATGTGGGTGAGTGGTTGATGATGCTGTTACTGCGTCAAGTGAGTCTGACGACTTTGGGCTGCTCCGGCCTTTTTGTGTTGCTGCGTCAAGTGAGTCTGACGACTTTAGCTTGTTGTGGGTAGATGGCGCCACAACAGTTGTACGAAGGTTGAATGTTCATTGTCCGAGGTCACCAATGTGGCGATTTGAGATGAACTGGGATAGAACCTGGGACCTTGTGGTTCGCAGTCCAGTAACATGACCATGATGAAAAAGCAATTCCATGAATGCTCATTCGTAGGATAATGACCGGTATTTGTGAATTAATTGCATAGATTTGACGAACAAGAACGAACTATTGAATAAAGTGTTCTATGGAGAGTGATCTTTAGTGATTTTTTTTCAGTAATTATTTGTTTGCATGTTGTTAGTACTCAATAGAAAAAGTATTGATACAAAATAGAATAAGTGCTTTGGATGTTTTTTTCCGATAGTTTTAATAACCAAACTTTAATTATTTCTACAAATTCTGGTTTAAATAACCAAAATTTGACATAAAACTACAACTTTTGCTATAAGAGCATACATCGTTCTTTTTCCAGACATAATGTCTCGTACATTTTATTATCATCTAGTCTTTCTCTTGCTACGATTTTCTTTCATATTTGAAATTATCAAACTCTTTAATAATAACTCGTTAAAATAAATATATCTAAAAATATATTGGCGATTCTAGAGGCATGCAATTTGTTCTACAACAATGAAAAGTGCATTCCCACAATTACACGCAGCCACATGCGTGTAATTGTGGAAATCCGTGTGTCGTAGGGATTTGTTTGAAACTTTCATTATTAATTAAAAATTAAGATGGGTTTTTATATTTTTCCATTACATCCGCAGAAAATATTATTAAGCAAAAATTTTTATCTCGTCTCAAAATTTTGAAATTTTTTTTTTTAATTGTACTAATTTAAAAATTTATGTAAATGTTTCCTGAATTTTGGATTTCCTAAATAGATTATATTATTCTCTTCAAATTTAAAACAATTTCAATCTTTCAACAATATTTAGTCGCATAATTTAATTTATGGTAGAAATTTAAAGAAGTATTCTATTCGTTGTCTATGCACAGGGTGATCCAGAAATAACAGGATGTGTTCGAAGCCCTGTAGCGTGTTATGTACTGAACGAAATATAACAAAATTTGGCCACCATAAACAATAAAGTATGCGGTTTCGATCTGACAAAAAATAAATAAATTAGTACCAAAAAACGCCTATAAGGGATTATGCGCATACTGTGTGAAAAAAGAATACTTAATTGCCAATGGAAACATTAAATATCAACACACCAAATACTAATGAAAAAGGTTTATTATAGTAACATATAAATTGGGCTGAAGGTGACCCCCAGCCTGATGTTCCAATAATTACATGCAGTACACCAGGTTTTCGATAGTGACTCGCAGCATATCGGCATTTGTTCGTCTGACATGTAACGTCATTTGATCTTTTAAAGTAGGAATGTCAGGAACATGTCAACACCTTTCAAGTTGCCCCACAACCACAAATCGTCCTCCGCCTGGTTGTACAACAAGAATTCCTGTTGTTTCATATCTTTCAACCATTCTTCCTAAGTTAGTTATGGCCATCGGTCATCTACGTAACTGTTTTAACCGCCGGTATTCACGAAGAGTAGCACTGGAATTTTCAACCCGCTGATAAATCAGCTCGACTAATAAGGCAAATTCACATAGTGACAACGCCATCTATGGGCAAATTCATGCAAAATGACTTGAATTCCCGCAACCCTTCCTTTTATCCTCGATATCGTGTCACAAAGTATCCGTACATGCAAATTGCATAATGAATTCGATCGCAGCACCAAAATTTCCCCCATTGGTGTTTTTTGACACTAATATTTTTTTCTTGACAAATCGAAACCGCATACTTTAATGAGTATAGTGGCGAAATTTTGCTTTATTTGATACAGTACATAACACACTACAGGCCTCCAAATACCTCCTGTTTTTTTCTTGATCACTCTGTAGTTTACAATTGAAGTAACAGTATCAAGAAGTAGAAGACAGATGAACGTTTTTTTCGTGAAGCTACGATAATGTCATGGCAGTGCTCTACATTTGAAAAGTTCAATATAGTTTTAATGTCTTGTGAGGAAAAAGTTTTAAAAATCCGGTAAACAGTATTTCTTTTCATCAACAAAAGCTTAGTATGAAACTAAAATTGATGAAGCGTTTGTTCATGTGAGCATTTTTATTCTTCTAACATAAACACAGTTTATTGAGGACATTTGTTAAGAATCATATCTAAATTCAAAAACTCAATAATAAAAACCTTACGTTTAGTAAATTTAATAAAGACCACAAAAAATGTTTTTAAAAAGTTGAATCTTTTATAATGAAAATACTTTTTACTGTTTCAGAAAATCTTTATCGCAAGTCGAGATTTTCGATATGAAATTAAAAAACAGCATAATAATTTTAAAAAATTAAAATTAAAATAAATTAAAAAATTATGCTAAATTTTTTTAACTGATGGCAATAAAAAAAATTCAAAGTGGTTTTCTTTTATTAAAATATAATCATATATTAGCTTAAAAGGGGATTTTTATTTAAATCATTATTTAAAATAATACAAAAATAACCAGCTGATTTAAGGATAAAGATTATTATTGAACAAAAATAAAGAAACAAAATATGTATTCAAATGGAATACTTACTTTTTTTCTTAAGAGAGATTCAAAAGTTAAATAAATTCGAATGGTGCCACAAAGAAAATAAAACAGCGAAGATATTCCAACCAGAATCCTCTTCGAATTAAATTCTCAAGTTTCTTTTAAAACCTATCTTTTTAGAAAATTTGCCTTTATTTATTTAATAATCAAGCAAAGAAATATAGAAATATGTAAATCTAATTAGAAAACTACTAAAGTAAATAGCATTTCGAAGCTGTGTGCTTATTTAATTAATGAATTAACTTGGCGAAACTTTCCGCAATATTATTTCTTTTCAGCAATAAGATAAATAATTTCTTTTCACTTCAAATAAAGGTATTAATTAAAAATAGGAATATATTTATTTAATAGTTTCATTTTATTTCTTTGTTTCTCCTGAAAATATTTACTATGACATAAATTTGAGTTATTGTTATTATAATTAATAATATTGTTATTATTAATAATAATAACCGAACGATATTAATAACATTCAATTAATAATTAATTCAACAAAAAAGTAGAAAAACTTATTTTGTGTTACAGTAATTTTAAGAAAAAATCTAAGTGATTTAACATCGCTTTAAGTTATTTAACTGATAGGAAATGACAGTCAAGGGACAAAGTCAGTCTTTTTTTTAACTATAAGGTTGAATCAAATAAATGGACAAGGAACCACAAAATTAAAAAGCAAAATATATTTTTAAAAATTATGATTAAGATTATGCAAGTATTTAATCAATGGTTCATTAAACAGGAGATATTTCATTCCTAGAAGTGTGTTGTCTAAAACTAAAACTAGTTATGAACAGTGTTCAGAGTGCTAGTGGCTGTCTGTTGACATGAAGCAAAATCATTCCAAAGATTACGAAAAGGCTTTTGTTACTCCAGCCCACGAGTCAATGACAATAAGTATTCCGATACATTTCTTAATTCGCTTTTGCAATTTTCAAAATTTAACAGCTTCTTGAACTAAAATAATAAAGGGATTCGAATCCCAAATATCTTAAATCTAAAATATAATTTTTTTAAAAATTATCCCAAATATTTTAATAATTTGGCAGACATAATCGAACAAAATTTGGTAAGAACGTCTGCCGAAATGCATGTAAAAGGAACGAGAAACATTAAACATTATTAATAAGATAAATATATCCCCCCCTAACAAGAAAATAGTTTAGATTCAATTTTAGATCCTAACATAGAATAAAAAGTTTAGGCCGCTGTATGTGTACAGTTTCAAGCATGTAAGAAGTTGACGATCAATGAGCGAGTTTATTAAGATGGAACTATTAGCCACCAGAAAACTAATAGAATAATAAAGCCTATCACTCACAATCATTCCCCACCACGCCATTCCATTTTTATCTCATTTATTTAATAAGGATATTAATGATTACACCAAATGCGCTTCATTTCAACCCTTGGCCTTGATAATGCACATCGCAAGTAACACTTTCCACTCATCTCAAGTCAGTCAAAACCCCACTTGTATTCAACTGAATTCATTCCAAACGGTTGGAGGACATTGGAAAGGATTGGATATAAACCATTTCTCTCTATGCCACACTGGAACTGATCGGTTTTTACATTACAGTCGGTTTCGACCCGAAGTAATCGGATTTCGGTAGCTCGTGAATGATCAACTTTATTAATGCAATTATTTCATTCTGCCGGACAAACCACTTCAGAAGAGAACTCGGGAAAACGGAAAAGAAAAGACTGGGACTCTGAAATACACAATAAAAGGCTCCTTCAGCTGTAAATTATTCTTAGTTTTTTTTTCCCTTTAAATCTAGCACACGCAAATCATAATTTTAATATTAATTTTATTCTTTTCAAAATAAAACTAAAATTTAATAACAACAAAGAAAAAAGAATCATTTCATATTCATATCCATGTCACCTGACAAACTGATTTTTTCACACTTAAGAGCATAATTTAAAATAAATCATCCTTTATTACTTTAAATAATCTTTGTTTTCAGTATTTTTGTAAATCATTAAAATAATTTTTACTTACTTTTTTATTGCAAATTAGAGAATTAGAAATTTTTATTTGAAAATTCCTTGTGTTATTTAAGAACTGATGTTTAAATATTTAAATAATTATTTTTTAATAAATGCTTCAAAACGATGGAGAAATCAAACAAAATTGTTTATCCCTCAGAAGTAATATTTCATTAATTTGAAGAAAAGATTCATAAAAAATCATCTGAGAAGAATTTAAAATAGTAGATATTACTTGAAAAGAAAAATGTTTACATAGATGGAACATTCAATTTCTAAATCCTTTTCTTTCCATTGTTGAAGATAATACACACACACAATTTTACATAATACACATAGTTTTACTTGTTGTTGTTGTTGTTTCAAATGGCACTTGCCATGGGCAAGCCCCGCTGTCGGAGACAGCCGATTTAAGCCTCAGGGGAGCGCCTCTTGTTTTCAATAATAGCACCATCTAGGGCCAAGTGAACGACTTAGCTACATGCTCACACGTCACAACCCTTTTTACGGGGCGGACTTCATTCACGCATTTCATTCACAGATCGTAATTTAGACCTGAATCAGAGAACGACCACCCCTGATCCAGTACCCCCAGTGGTATTACTCTCGACATGGAGGACTTTGTGACCACGACAGATTTAACGCGCGTCAGCCACCAAGCACGCGGGGAATCTTCGGCCGGCGGTTTCGAACTCGCAACAAAAGGGACGCGAATCCGACGCTCTACCAACCAGACTATCCCGGCCTAGTTTTACTTGTAATACATTCATGATTTATTTATACACTGAAGAGCCAGAAAAACTGGTATAGCAAGTCTTATGCAAATAATGGAAATGTTCAGCCAATCAGCATAACGCGATACGGTCGATAGTGCGTATATAAGACAACAGGTGTCTGAAGAGGCTATTGCATGGATTCTTGCTGTTACAATGGCCAATTATCAAGATTTAATTGATTTTCAATGGTGACTAATCGTTGGCGCTCATGATATGAGGTACAGCATTTCCAAAGTAACGATGAAATTTGGATTTTACATCACTAACCTTTCAAAGGTGTAACCTCGAATATCAGGTTTCTGATAAAACTTCAAATCTCCGACAGTGGTGTGGTCGGTAAAAGACCTTGACAGAACGGGATCGTCGACGGCCGAAAAGAATCGTTATGCGAGATAGACGTTCAACACTTTCTCAATTTACTGCAGATTTGAATACAGGCCCATCAACAAGTGTCAGCATATGCACTGCTTAACGTTCCCTATTTGATATGGGCTTTCACAGCCGCATACTATCTCGTGTACCATTGTTGACTCAGCAGCATAAAGCTCTTCGACTTGCCTAGGCTCGCCCACACCGTCACTGGACACTTAATGATTGGAAAATGTTGTCTGGTCTGAAGTATCATGTTTCTAATTATACTGGGGAGATGGTTGTATACGAGTGTGGATAAAACACCATGAATCCATGGATACCTCATGCGTACAAGGAACTGTTCCAGCTGGTGCTGGTTCTGTGAGGGTATAGGGCGTGCACAGTTGGCATGAAATGGGATAATTGATACGTCTAGACTCGACCATGACAGGCCAACGGTACGTTAACATCCTTTCTGACCACTTGCATTTTTTCAGGCCCTGTGTGCATTCCGACATACGTGGACAATTCCAACAAGACCCCCACAAGTCTACAGTAGCTACCGAGTGGCTTGAGGAGCACTCTTCTGAATTTCGTTCCCTCTCTTATCCACCTAATTCCCCTGACATGAACATTATCGAGCATATCTGGGATGTTTTGCAACGTGTTGTCCTTAGGAGATCTCCATCACCTCGAACTCCCATGGCATTGTGGATCGCCCTACAGGAATCGTGGTGTGAACTGTTTAAAGAATATCTTCGAAATTAGTTGAATCCATGCGATGCCATGTTGCGGCAATTCTGCATGCTTTTGGGCGCTCTACACGATATTAGATTGATATACCAGTTTTTCCGGCACTTCAGTATAATACATGCATGATAATATTAAACTATTTTTGTTTAAAAATTAATACAATAAAAGATAAAACTCACTTTAAAAAAAAAGAAATATTTTCTGCTAAATAAACTTGTGTATTATTAATTTTATGTTTTTGGCAAACCATAATTTCGAAAGAGGCCATTAGATTGTGATCTTTGGCAATTAGTTGCTAATGGGAAAAAAAAGAAGAATTTTAATTTTATTTTTATTTCTAAAGATTATTTTCTTCCTCACTTTTCCGTGCAAAAATTAATAAATAGAATCAAAGTATTAAAGCTCTTCGTTATCAGCAACGAACAAGGCATTAGATGGTATTGGAACAGCATTATATTGCTGCTTTCCAGAATTTCCATGTGATAACTAGATTCTTCTCGGCTAAAGCTTTTTTCACCCCCAAACGCCTTTTTAGATTTTTTTTAATGAGTAGAAGTTGCATCATTTTATTCAAATGTTCAGACTACTTTAGATAATTTTACAGTTTTAAACATCCCCCGATCGATTATTTTAAAAGATTGATTCAATACTACAAACAGATAAAGCTAACACAAAGATAGTCATGTGCTTTGAAAGCTTCTGTTTCTGAAAGAATAAACACAGCAACAGAAAGCAAACAAAAGTTCAAAGATTGCAATAAGTATATTCCTTTAAATGTTTGGAATGTAACAGAAATTCGCAGTTCTGCTGTTGTTGGCTAATTCATTTCATTCTTTCTTTCAGATAGACAGAAATTTCTAACTCTTCTTTTTATTTTTTTGATGACTGTTTGCTTTGCATTTCAAGGAATTTGAAATTAAACTTATATTACTTCTGGGTGATGTTTGGAGAATGTAGTCTGTGGAAAAAAGCTGAAGCGATTTTTTTTTTTTTAATGTCACAAATAGGTTTTTTTTTTGTAAGTTTAAGCAAAAGGTGCATATATTAAAAAAATCAGTAAAATAAATAATATATATTATATTCATTTCTTATAGTCATAAACTTGAATTTATATAGGTAGATCTCTTGATTTAGAAACACCAAGATTGTCACATATATACTGTGGTAGGTAAAACTGAATAAATTAGTGCGATTTTTTTGCATGATTATGATTTTTGTTAATTAATAATTAAGCAAAATTTTATCTGTTTTCTGCAATAACTCTCGCACAAAAAATTAAAGCTTAAAATAAAATTTTACATTTTTTTTTAATCTGAAAAAAAATTATAACTTTTTTTTATAGTCCCTCAAAAGTTTTCTGAATTTCAGCAATTTTCAAATATTTTTTATTTAATTGTCACTATACATTATATTATTGCATTGATTTCAAACATTTTACATCATTACATAAAATATTTTATCACGTGATTTTCATTCATTGTTGAAGAAAAAAGAAAGAGACTATGTGGTTTACCTGACGAATAAGAAAGTGACATTTTACAATCATAAAAGTTAGAAGATAGATGAATCGGACAGCTAGGGTTTTTAAAAACGCTACGTCATTATGGGAATTGGGTCTGTTAAGTTGTTCATTTACTCAACGTAGAGATAAGGTGTAAGTGTATTAAAGAAACATGACTTTGAAGATGAAAATGCTTGATAAAAAATTTGATAAATGATGAAGACTCTAATGTTATCATCCAGATCTTCATATGTTTGTATACTTAGATAAGGATAAATTTAACTTACAATAGTATAACAAACTAACAAATTATATATCTGTATTGAAGAAAACTTAGCGCTTGCCTAAAAATAAGCTTTTTAAATTGAAATGTATAATTTTTAGCGTTACAATGCTTCTATTGCGTGCTTTCAGTAAGACAGTAAACGTTAAAAGCATTCTTTTTACTTCTACATCTGCTACTATAATTACAATGAGATAACAGAAAAATCGCATATTTAACAAAATTAAACAACTACTAAAATATAAAATTAAGCAAAGATTGCTTAAAGCCTGTTGTCAAGACTTTTCCAAACAAATACAGAACTTTCATTATTTAAAATTTTTCATTAAATTATCATAATATTTGTAATTTTTGTAACAAAAATATTTCAGATAATTCATATAGATTGGAAGATAAATTTATTTTATAGTAAGGACTTTTAAACTATCATGTACGTTATAAAAATAAAATCTAGCTTAAAAATTTAACAAAATTAGAACGAAACATCTACATACGCGTAGAGGTGAAGAGTGAAAAAAAAGATAAAAACAACTTCAAAAGATCCCAGTTTATTTATGTGAAAAGATGTCTTTAATTGTAGAAATTTAGAATAAATATATACTTTTTATTTAGGAAAGTTACTCCTTCAATTTAAAGTTTCTTAATCTGTACAAACCCATATTTTTTATATGGGTTTCCTCTCTAAATAAGAAAATTGATACGAAAATTATTTTATATATTTCTATAGTATTATAATTACTTTGAAACCATAGAAAAGTCTCCATTCATTTCATAAGCCTTTTTAATAATAAATACAAGAAATGCTTTATTATAATCAAATTTAAAATTAATTCTTTCTTTATGTAAAAAGTATTTTGTGTTATACATTGAAATGTTTTTCAGTTATTATGACAACAATTAATTACATCCAGTCACTATATATATCAAAAAATATGTCTTGGTAAAGAAACAGTTTTCACAAATTGATGTATATTTTTAAAAAAGAAAAGAAAATAGGAACATGCAAGACTTCGTTTTTATATTCTTTCATTTAGCTTGATTTTCCTCGTGTTTATAACCATGACTTCTTGATATGCTGTGAATATGAAATTTTGTAGATTTGCATATTCTCGATGATAATAAGTTATTTTAATACTTACCGTAGATTAATTATGTCTTACTCAACAAATTTCGTTAAAGTTTATCCTATTCCCATTATGTCATCTAGTAGAAAATTTAAGAAAAATTGATTTCGAAGTTCAGCAATATTTACAGTAATGAATTATTTATTAAAAAGGCAGAAAAGAAAGGAAAAAAATTTACATTTTATCCTAATAATAAAAATTTG
>JAPMOR010057205.1:61617-130313 GCA_026543865.1 Argiope aurantia
AAATTTATTGAAGAAAGTATTTTAGTATAATATGAAGAGAGAATTAAACAGTTAAATATATTCGATTCTTTTAAATTCTTCCAAAATAAAATATGTCAATAACGGGATATTTTTTAAATCATAAATTAAAGCGAAATATTAGAATATCATGAAAAATGTAGAATGATCATTAAAACTATTCTTCTTTTAGAAAGAAAAAAGTAAAATAAAGCTATATGAAATAAAATTAATAAATGCAGAACAAGAAAATTACCATATTTAAAAAAATATTTATTAAATATATATTTCCAGCCATTTTATTTTTAAAGGTATTACTTTTTCTAATAAATATATAAAATGAAAATTTTAAACAAAAAAAAATCCTTTCTTTACTTTGAAAAAATTCTTTATATCCCTGTTTCTTACAAAAAGAAAAAAAAAGTTTTCCCAAAACTTGCTTTTTCTTCAAACAAAACCGGGAACAATTTTTATAAAAATCTATCAGAAAAAAAAACTCGGTAAAACAATAAAAAGAGAAAGAGCAGCAAAAGTAACAGATTTTGGACACTCGTTATCAACTGCGAATAAAACATTAAGGGCTTAAAGAACCGCATGAAATTGAACTTTTCATCAGAATTTGTATTAGGTGATTAGGATAAGAAGTCATTCCTTTTTTTTTTCCTTATCCGGGCATGTTTGTAGTTTTTTTTTCCCTCTCGTTCCCACTGTTTTCAGATATTTTGCATTGCTAAGCAGCTTTCAATCGATCGTTTGAAAAGGGCTGTCCACAGAATTTATTTAAAATGAACGCAAAATGAGCAACGTTAACGAAGGGGACTTTCCTTATGACATGAAACTAAAAGAAGGGGGGAGGGGTGAAATAGTCCATAAAGTTTTGACATGTATGAGTCGTTGCTTTGGTTGAGTGGTTCGTATTCAAAAATGTTCTTTTCCAAGAGGCATTTTGTTTGCAGAAGAAACAATTTGCTCCATTTTGCAATCTTGTTTTTCCAACAGTTTGGTCACTAGTATTGAGGAAATTAAAAAATAATAATTATAATAATTTCAGCATGGAAATCAGAAAATGAGGCTGGACGAAAAAAACAACATATTAGTTACTTAAAAAAATTACACATCTTTACTTAGATAAATTACACATGTTTCTAAACTCTTAAATTATGACAAGGAGCCTTGATTTTTAATTCTTATCGCTCCATTAGATTAATTAATGCTTCGATTCAGCCGACGTCCTGGCCTAGAGATAGCATGTTTTCCCCTTGGTCTGGGTGTCCCGGATTGGGTCCTGGTTCGAGCGCAGTTATTCTTTACCTTGTGTTACATCTGTGAGGCGTGTGAAGGAGTCTCCCTGTAAGAAGGGGTTGTGCAAGCGAGTGTGTGACTGTCCTCTTCATATGAGCTAGAAGTCAGACTGCTGCCCTCGGGTCAGGGCCTTTACCCTCAGAAGCTACTGCCCCAACTCGGCTTAAATCGCTAACTTCATCAGCGGACTTGTCATGACATGTACATAAGTACCAACAACCAATCATATCTCTGTTCTCGATTAATGAGGAAACTTAAATGTTTCTCGACTGAGCAGCCTTCAATCGATTGTTTTAAAAGACTGGTACATAGAATTTATTTAAAATGAACGCACAATGAGCAAATTTAACAAAGAGGACTTTCCTTACGACGTGAAACTAAAAGAGGAGGGAGGAGAGTAAAGTAGTGCACAAAGTTTTCAGATGTGTGAGTCACTGATTTGGTTGAATGGTTCGCATTCAAAAATCTTCTCTCCATTTTGTCCGCAAAAGAAACAATTTGCTCCATTTTGCAATCTTTTTTAAAGAGTTTAGTCACTAACATTGAGGAACATTGAAAAAAATTAACATCTGCATGTGAAGCCGAAAATGAGACTAGAAGGAAAAAAAGAAATTATTCTATTCAAATATTAGTTACTTATAACGGATTAGAAGTATCGATATTTAAGTCTTATTTGTTCATTCAATTAATTATTATCTTTGCTCTCATTTAATGGAAAAACTCGAAAGTCTGCGCTCAAGTTTTATCTATAGGCTTACACTCTTCGAAAGTAATTATTGAATCAACAGCAACCAAATTCGGCACAACAATATTTTTGAACTCGGCATTGTGGAACTTCGAAACAATTTTAATCTTAACTATATTTTTAAGGAATAAAGAATGTTGTCTTTTCCTAAAGATAAAGGAAATTAACTATCTCAAAACGAATATTTTTGAAATCATCTTAAAATTCTAAAAAATGTCTTTCTAATGAAGCGTATAAAATAAAATTAAGACTTTCATTTTATTTAAAAAAAATTAATTTCAAATCGTCTTTTTACAACGTTCTGCAATGTTTTAAGGAAATTAACATCTTCAGTATTTCACCAATATTATTAGCATTGTTGAAAATTCAAGAAAATTCACGCTACTCATTAAAACCTTCAAAAATAACTTTGGTCATTGAGCAAAAATTATATACAGATTTTAATACAAAAATAATTTATAACAAGAGAATTATATATTAAAGAACTTCAATATCGTTGCAAATTGATTATCTTTTTATCATTTATTTATTTATTACAAATGTCCAGAAGATTGGCTATGACGTCATTAGATCTCTGGACTTCTAATATTTCTGAACTTTCCAGTAGACACTAGGAAGGAAGCAAAGCATGACAGATTTAGTGTAAAACAGGGTGCACTGCGTAGAGACCAGATACATTACACATTCTAATGTCTTAAATAATATGTATGGAAATATTATTCTTAAGCATTTATTAACTATAATTGCAATTTGTTCCAATAAAAATCTCCCATTTCAGAAAATATTAATTTTCCGAAGTCAGCTTTTAAGAAACGGAATTCAGCAAAATTACATTCAAAAATATATTCCAGAATTCTACTTTTTTAATAAACTTTTCACATGAATTTTAGATCTCCATTCACTCTTACAGTCTCTCTCGCCTTTTTCAATTTTAAAAATTAGAATGCCAAGCTATTTTTTTACATTAAAAAGTATTATAATAAAGCAGGATTCGATCATTTTTTTTGTTTCCAATTTTAAACATTCAGTATTCAATTAAATATTTCCTTATTTTTATTCATATAACTGTAATATTTTTCTTCAATCAAAGTTATCGACTGAACAAATGAGAATGAAATACATAAAAGCATTTATTTGTAAAAACTTCGATAATTTCAGGTATTTTTTAAACAAGGAACGATTCCTTTGAAATTTCTAAATCAATTTGGTGTGAATTAGAAATAACCAGGTATGATATTATGAGAAATGTAGATTGTAGAAACATTTTGAATTAAAATATAATCTATCACATATATTTACTAAGGCAATTGGAAGATGCATTACTTATCATCAAAATCATATTGTGCCAAATTGATTAATTATTCTCTTGCAAGTTTAAAAACGGAAATTCATTTTAATAAAAATGTAAAACATTTTTTTTATTCTTCAGATATTTTTGATCTTATGAATTCCATGGATTTTTTTCCAAGATTCAAACAACTTTCTGTAAATGCAAATTACAAAAATTAATTTTTAAAAATATGAATTAAATTTTTAAATATATTTTTGACATTTAAAATTCCAAACCTTTCTGTTATTTCATACTTAGAATCTTGACATTCATCACTGCCCAAAACAGTACCAAGTAATAATTCCAAACATAATCCTTCACTTAATTGACTACAGATAGATAGAAAAAAAAAGAAAGAAATGAAAAAAAAAATACCATGATTAACCTTGAAATATCAGTGGAAGAAAATGAAAAAAATAAAGCAGTTAGAAATAGTTTTATTAAATAATTTGATAAAAATAAAGCAGTCAGAAATCGTTAAGTGACTGTTCGGTAAATGTCTTCCCCCCTCTCTCACACCCAACCACCTTTCGGCTTCGAAAGATGGCTGAAAAATTTGGTTATCCCAAAAATGTATTAAACAAAGTGAAGCCCGTGTAATTTAGTTATGCATGATTCCAAAAGAATGCAAATATTTGAAACAATTTTCTTTCTACCAATATGATTTTATCGTTTACATAAAATGCGACTCTTGTTTTCGATCTCTTTTTCTTTTCCATTTCATAATATTGTTTTAGCTTGCTCTCTGTACAATTTAAATCTTCCATTTACGAACGAAGCGGGGAAATACTCTTTTACTTCGTAGAATATCTTTTATTCTGCTAAAGCTCTTGATCACAGATTAATAAAGTTTAAAATTCCTAATATTGGAAAGCTATTTACTAAGATTTTATAGTATTTTTTGTTAGTAATATTTTTCCAATGCCATCGCTAAGTAATAATGACGAAGATTAAAACTATGAATAGGAAAATCTCTTTCGTACTCAAGAGTAATTTGAAATTTTGTAGCAATAAGAAGAGCCGAAACTAAGCGAATAACGCTTTGAGCGAAATTTTATTTAGTGTACCTTATATTCTTATGATTAAAGTGCATATTATTAGTTAAATTATCTGTTAGACTGACAGTTACCTATATATCGTCCAATTATTTGATATTGCTCTAGGAAGGTGAAAATTGGAAATAATCTATCTCAAAAGAGCGATGAAAACAGAATTCCACCATTTTGTTCTCCTTTAGGCACAGTCAGTCTATTTCATAATAATCTCCCTAATTTTGGTTTGACTTAATTCTCTAATTACTTTTTGGATCATTAAATAATATATTTTAATTATGAGGTGTACTTATATATATATTTTTTTATATTTATAAACTAATGAAGGCCCTATGATTTTTTTCTCCGTAATAATAATAAAAAAAAACTCTCGTTTAAATTTTCTTTTCACCAGAAATAAAAATATTCTATAAATGTGTTATGCATATCATCAAAATAAGAAATTCTTTTCGAATTTACATTATAAATTCGAAATAAAAATCGAATTTATAATATAAATTTAATGGAGTAACTGGTAATTGAGGCAATAACTGAAGCATGTAAATTTAATTAATTCTACAAGTAAATTTGAAGTTTCGCACCTAATTTTATTTTTATCTTCTCAAAACTAAACTAGCTACATTTGAAATCTAAACAATAACGAGCTACTTAATAGCTATCAGTCACATTCGAAATACAAACAATAACTATCTACAAAATAACTACCAGCTACATTCGAAAACCAAACAATAACTATCTACAAAATAGCTACTGGCTACACTCGAAATGCGAACAATAACTAGCAACAAATTAAATGCAAAATAAACTACTTTAAAAGAAATGAATACAAACGAAATCTCTATCATATAATTAATTTTTTTTAAATTATACTTTGAATTTATATAATGTTCTTTAATTATTTGCGGTAATGGGTAATTTCAAAACAAAACTTTATTGATACCACCGTTGAATATAAGCTTGGGTACTGGTATATTCATTGAAGAACATAATAAAATACAAATCAAGAAAATCAACAATAATATGTCCTATTTCTTTTCTTAAAAATGCTGGAGAGAAAAGAAAACAAAACTTTAATAACACAAATTCTAAAAATATTACAACCTCTGTATATTTCTACGAATCTTCAGAGGTAAAGAGCACTTTTTTTAATTGAAAAACTTTCAACTTGAATCCGAAACAGAGAGAGAGAAAACAGCAGAAATCAAACATTGTTTTCCCAACTGTGTCGTACAGTAATCATTCGTACAAACCGCAACCCGAGAACTAACTGATTGAGCGCGAAAAGGGAAAATAAAGAAAAGAGGTTATCGGGATCTATCCGGAACTCTGAAATCTTTGTACGAAAGTAAAGAAATAAGAATAAAAAACTGAACTATATAAAGCTGCAGACGTCGCAAAAGGATCGTTTAGAAAAGTTCTTCCTCGTTTCTTTTTTTCCCAAAGAATTGGACTTCAGGAAGAAAATACCAAACAAATCTGCATTCATTTATGTGAGGGATTGCATACGAATAGAAATATTTGGAATATTTTTCTTTTGTTCGACATCAATCAGCTTTCTTCATTTTCCGCTGAAGACGCTACTGTAAATGTTATTTATTAGGCTTCAGTTCTACAAATTTTTCAACGGTTAAATTATGAGCACGGAACCAAAAAAAAATATTTTCACCTCGTAGATTAAAAATCTGGAAGAATGTGCTTAATTTTATCTCTGGAATAAAAAAAAATATTACTTGTAGAACGTTTTCTTTCTTTTTTTTATTTTACGCTATTTTTCTTAACATTTTTATTCCCAATAATACATGGTTAATAAAAAAAATTTAAATATTATTAAAAATTGAAATATTTTTTTAATACAAATCCACAGAGATTAAATCTAAGCCACTCTCTTTGTTAACATTTTGTCGAGCATTCATTTTAAAGGAACAATGCATAAATTAAAAAAGAAAATCTAGCAGAATAAGTCTACTCGAAGCTTTCTTACAGTCTAATAAAATTATTATTATCTTCCTTACTTCCGCACAAAATAATGGATGGACTTTGGAAACGAATATTCAGATATTTATTTTCAGAACTTACACAGGGAAATAGTATGTTTGTTAACTTAAAAAATAAAAAATAAAAATGATTATATATTTTAGAATTTTTTTTTTTTTTTTTTTATTTTTTTTTTTTTTTTGCTGCCAAAGAAGCCAACATTTCGCATACCACTAAAAATGAAATCATAGTTTACAAATAAAGTTTTATTAATTTAAGTCGTTTCGTTTTTTTTTATGTATCGCGTTTATATGCTAGTGAAACTACAGACAGATACAAGGTCAATGCTTTGACGGATTTGATTCCAAACATGATATCGTTCATTGTTTAGATGCCCAATTATATCTATGTAGGTTTTTATGTTTTGTATTTATCGTGTTAACCTAATTCGGAAAGTTGAACAGACATAGTTTTTTTCTGAATGTAGTTCATTCAAAAGGCGGGGAAGGGGGGGGGGGCTAATATTTGGTGTAAGATCACTATACCAAATTTCATCTATCTAGCTCAAAGCCTCTTTAAATTGTTTTGTTCACCAAACAGACAAAAAGACAGTCATAATTCTAAGAATATGTTTTTATTTCGGTTTCGGGGAGGGGGATATAAAGATTGGAGAATTGTAAAAATCTCAAGTTCGAATTTTTTTTGATGATTACAATACTTTTTCTTGCTGTACTTCATGTAAAAGAAAATAACGTCTGAAAATATTCAATATTGAAACTAGATTAACAGTAAATGGAAAAATTGTTTTCTGTAATTAAGATATAATAGTTCGAAAATAATTTAAATATATCGCTTCATTATATAATTCATATTCATTAAGACGCCAGGTTTTTAAAAACTCAATTATGTGACCGAAATTGCAGAAATTTGTCTGGAAAGAAATACGTTTTTCACTACGGAAAATCTGCTGTTACATATTTTGTAAGGATTTAATTTATTGAATCACTTTCACTATAAAAATATTATGTTACTTGCTAATCTAACTAACTCTTTATTTAGCTCATATTTAGAACATTTAATGTAATTTAATCTATATAACAAAATAATACCAGAGATACTTGAATATTTCCAAATAATACTTGATTCTTTTGAATTTTCAAATGACGTTTGCTTCCTTTGTTAGAATTTTATAGAATTACTGCTTTAAATAACATAAATTCTGTAATTAAATGCATAAATCAAGGACACTCTTACATGGGCAGATGTAAAAATCTTTTATCTATATTGTTAATGCAATGATATTCCTTAAAGACAAATATTTAATCAGATTTTAAAATTTATCGTAAGAACCATAAAAACTGAAAATAATGCTAATGCATTTTTCAAAAGATTTATAATAATAACCAAAACATATGTTATACTTGATTAATTTCTAATTAGATAGACATAAATTAAATTCTAAATTTTTGCTAATATGTGAACCTAAAAAACAATTATACATATCTTTTAGCCGTTTACTCAATATTTTAACCTATTATCTGTATTTTATCTTTTTTTTATCTCATTCAAGTGAAATATAACACAAAACACACACTTTATTTACAATTTTTATATCAGAAAATAGAACAACTCTGAAGAATTAATTTGTTTTGGGGTTTGTGAAAGATTCCAGATAGACAAGTGAAAATTTCATATTCTTACACTACATGAAGATAAAAGCAAAAAAAAAAAAAAATCCACTTCCTCTCTTGGTTGTACTTTTAGGCTTCGATAACGCTGTATTTATCTATTTTCTTCATACTCGTTCCGTTTTACATATAGTTATAATTGCCACCATTGGAATACTTTTGGTTTCTCCATGTTCTGAGACGACATTTTAACTATTGCATTTTTGACTATTTTTCTGTTCCGGTATTCTATTTTTAACCGAACTTATCGGCACAGTTTGGAATGTTTGTTTCGAATCTTTCCGCATGCCCAAGGGCGGAGTTAGAACTTTTTGAAAATTTCCGAGATTCTTACTGAAAGATAGCAAAGAAAAGATAAATATTGAATAAAATGCTTCGAAAGAGGAAATGGAAATTTCTTAAAATAAAATGAATCTAATGCCGAATATTATATAGAAAACAAACTATTTATTAGATTAGAGTGTATATATATATATACAGGGTGATCGGTAAATTCCTTGTAAGTTCTTTAAATTCTCCGCCTTCTATTGTAGACAGAGCAGTAATGTGTAGCGATAATGAAGTAACTATACTGAATTTATTACGAGGTTACAGACCTGAGGAGCAAAATAAGAATATTATAAAAATAACTTAAATAATAAAATAAAAGATTGAACAAAAAATCCAATTAGAAAAATGTACTCTATAAAATTATAAAAACACAGGAAAAAGTTTCATACAGTTGTCTAGAAAAAAAGTGGAAATATTTGTGTTTAAAATTATGAATTTTTGACTTTCCGGTATTAATCAATGGAGAAGGAAAATTTAAGCAACGAATAATACAAGCAAAATAATTAAAAAAATGTACAAATGTACAAAAGTATAAAACAAAATAATGGAGAATACATTTTTCAATTTTAGACAGTCCTTTCTTCAAACCTCGGTAAGTTCATGATTTTGATAGCAAATATCTGTACCAGTTTTACAGTAAACACCATGATACTTTTTCTTGTGTTTTATTATGGTATTGTCTACATTTTTTTCCTTATAATATTTGGACGATCTTCTTTAATTTTGAATTATAATTTCAGTGTGGGACCTGTTACCTATCTAAATAAATTCAAATATATATATATATATTGATAGATAGATAGATAGACAGATATAGATTTAGACATATATAATCAGAAATAAAATTACCGAAAACTACTGAAGGAGGAGTTTGAGTCTCCTTCAGAAACTCTTATTTTTCTTTTGAGAAGAATAACATGCCAGTGGGCTAATTTATAGGGGAAAAAAATAAGAAAAATTCAGCATTTCTTTAATATTTGTTAAGCCCAAGCCGACTTTAATTAAATTTACGTTTGATTCAGCAGAGATGGTTCTTTCGAAAATCCATTTTTCCAATAATGAATCCCTTTTGTGTACAAAGGATTTCCCCTTTGAACTGGAAACTGAAATAATATGAAAGAAAAAAATGTTTATAAATTCCTTTTTCTCGAGACTGATTAGAGGAGCACGGCTAAGTGGCTTGTTTTACTTTTTATCGTATCACAATGAACAACTTCATTTTTGCTAATGTTGATTGGCTGGATCCATCGTTTAAATCAGATAAAAATATATGAAAGTACGCCATTTTTCAAATTGTTGCATATGCTTTTTGAATTAATCTGTAATGTAGCTTGAATAATTTTATCTGCTATTGGCAATGATGCTGATATTAAAACTGCATGCTGTTCATATTGATACGAATTTAGATGCCATAAGACACTATCTTATTACACAAGATAAATTATTGAAATCAACTGAGTATTTTATATCAGAAGTAAAAGAATAATTACCGAATTGAATAACATATAAATCGATGCTAAACGATGCTTAGCATTGCAAATGTAAGCTTCTAACTAGTTGGTATCTTGAAGTGATAGTAGAATAATATATTTTTATGATATATAATGATATATAATGAATTTATAACATTATTTCCCTGCGCAGCTAGTTTTATAGTAAGGAAATGAGTTTTACAGGTTACTTTATCGAAAGCTGAATGTATGGCTGGTTAACAATTCCCGAATAGTCGGGCATTTTGTGATATGGCGATGAATTTGGTAACCAAAACGAAACTTGCAGAAGCTTCTTCTTGTGTACAGCTGATCACCCCGCCACCACTGAATAAGGTAGTATCGATAGAAGCTAAAATTCCAGAAACTACAGGAATTCTGACGATGTCTCGCTTAGGATATTTTGTAGAAGCGCTTTTGTCTTGTCGCAGAAACAATAAAATGACGACAGACAGGACTAAGAATCGTCAGTATTGAGTAAAGTAAACACTAGGGGACTAGTGAAACCTGTTTTTGACGCATTGCTCTCAAGAAAGGGAACTCTAAATTATTTGTGTTGTCGTGGTTGTTTAATAAAGATTCGCCGCTTGTTGGCTGTAGGTTTCAATAAATGATGTTTGGTGTACACTTCATCAGTGTTCTGTTATCTGTCGTGTTTTTTGTGTAGATTAAATAGTCGTTTTCCTTTACTGAAAGTATTGGATTTTATTTCGTCTAACATTCAGAGGACAGATGTATCCTTAATAAAAAGTGGTATAAAGTTAAAATATGCTTCATACAATTGCATAAAAAACATGCATAAAATTTCTTCGTGCCAATGAATAACAAATAATACTGTATAGAGCTTAATAAATGGCTCAGTTTCAAGAATTAAAAAAAAAATCAGATCACAGTAAAAATAAATAAATAAATTATTAAGTAGTTTGCAAACATTTGCGTGGAGTGTTATGAAGATATCCCAATGCAGAAATATTCCATAATCAGAATTACTATACGTTTTATTCTATATCAGAAATTATTGCGTTTTATTAGAGTTTTATCTGGAAGGGAAAAAATGTTTCATTTTTTTTTAATTTTGTGTAACGATAAATTCCAGTTCTTTGATAAATACCTTTCTATTTCATTTCCATTCATTAGCATCTCACTACGTATAATAATAATAACTTTTAAATAGCCACATTTTTACATTTTATCTCTCTTTACGTTTTATATGAAAAGGAAAGGATTATTTATTCGTCCCAATGCCATTCGGTAATCCCTTGAGCTATATATATATATATATAGTCTTTATCAAATACAAAGTCATAGATTTAGAATTAAAGGAGAAGAAAGAATATTGAAATATAAAATAAAATGAAAAATAAATAGGATTTTCAAAATATACGATACTTTTTATAAGGTTTAAATCTTTCACTAATTATATATTTTTAATCAAATATTTTTTTTTTCTGTATCAAATTTGTTAAAATATCTCAGAACGTTTTCAAGATAGTCCATCTTTTTATAGCTTTATTTAGTTATAAAGTGACTTAATTCTTAATAACTTTATTATATCATTCCTTTCCTTTCCAACATAAAAAAGAACTAATTTTTTTTTAAAAAAAAATCACTCTTTCTTTCTAAAGGTATAAGTAATAAAATCTATAAAGAACTCGGAGAACGAAAAAAAATGAAAGAAAAGAAAAGGAACAGAATTAAAATAGAAACTGCAGGAAAGACATTGAATGCACAAAAAAATAGCTTTGTACTATTTTTTGTTTCATATTTTTGCATGCGGGGATTAGATTGACAACTCAAATAATTTTATTTAATAAAAACAAGAAAGAGCTCTGAGAACAAAAAAAAAAGGGAACAGAATTAAAATAGAAACTGCAGAAAAAATACTGGTACAGCATTATACTGGTTTTTGTTTCAGATTTTTGCATGTGGTGATTAGATTATCCTGCTCAAATAACTTTCTTCTATGAACTCATAATTCTTTTAAGCTTTTTACTTATAGTTGCACTAAGTTTTTTCCCTGCTTTGACAGCTTTTGAATATTTTAATTATCTAAAAAGATCTAACCTATTCTTTTAAAACGATGATTCGCAACGAACAGTGGAACCTATTACAAAGATGAAGTAGCAAAAGGTATTTATGCAACAAATAAAACAAGAATTGAAGCTAAGAAATTCAGAGAGTAACCCAACAGTTTCCGTCACTTGATTTCGGCAACTTCTTGCAAAACTACTGCATTTTTTAAAATATTGTAAACATAGTTTTTTAAGTATGGAGTTTTTGACTTCTAAAATAGAAAAATCATAATTTCTTATTATCCAATCGAAGGAAGATGGCTCCGTTGTGCATATAAACACAGCAGCGCCGCTGTTTTTGAAAGGGGATCTGTCACAAATTTTCTTGTTATTAAATAACACGTTCGCTGCTATCATATGATTTTTTTTGCGTGTTTAACAACTATAGTCTCAATTTCTCTCTAAATTATTGTTGGTTTGCAGCTCTTTCAAGTTTCATGGAAAGACTTCCGATCTCTTCAAAACTTTGAATCATTTGCTGAAAGTTTGTAATAATAAAAACACATAGACAGAAATGTTTTGACGATATAAAATTCTGAACATGGCAAAAACATTGTTGTTTTAGTGACAAAAAATTTGATGGGAAGTGCTCAATCCAATGACGTCATCGTCGTAGTGATTAAAATATCCAAATTAAAAGAAAATTTGCTCCGTGCATTTATTACATGATCAATAGAATATCAGATCCTTTCAATTTTATACAAATTACAAGCACTATAGCACCATTTTTATCTTATTGGCGAAAATGGCAATTTCTGAAAATAAAACTAGATATTAAAAATAGTTTTAAAGCTAGTCATAATTTAGTTCGAAGAGTTTTGCACAAGAAAGGCCTAAGCAACTTTTGTTTGGATTCTTCAGTACTTCATTATGTGTAAAACCTGTATTTAATAAAATTAACTAACATAAATTAATTTAAATAATAAGAGAGATTGTGAATCGAACTCTTAATTCCTTTTTCAAAAATTAAATTATTCTAATTAAATTATTCTGATAGATTAAAAAATTGAACTAATGAATTGTATATATTTAATTGCTATCTATTGTATATGTATTTTCTATCTATTTATTTCTTTCGATGTAATTAGTATCAAAAACCAGAAAATTATCAAGATCTTTCGACTAATTATTCCATTTTACAAAAAATTGAGAGTTTAGTTTGCATAAAAATCAAATAAGCGATCTCATCATTAAATGGAATTTTAATTATTTGAGATTTAAAAAGTTAATTCTTCCAAAGCGACTTTATTTCCAAGAAAAAAGAAAATGGTTCTCCGAAAATATATATTAGAATTATCTTTTCGGTTGAAAAGATAAAAATTTTTATTGCCGTTTAGGAAGATTTTACTATGGAAATATAATCCTTTCTAATTTTCAATTATATTACGCAATTTTATGCCAGTGAGAATTTTTAATAAGACGACAATTTTTACGAGAGGATTAAGTTCCACCATTTCAGACTAAAAGGATTGTTAATTTACTCATAAAACTAAGAATAGCCATTGAGAAATAAAGAGCGAGAAAAAAAAACAAATTTAAGCAAATTGGTATGGAATAATAGTTAAAACATTTGCCTGTAAAAATACTGAAAAAGCTGAAAGTTGAAAGTGACATTTAAAAGTAATAAATTAAATGGATTTAATCAGTGCGTTATTTTTGCAATAGTTTTTAAACAGTGTTTACAGAACTGCCTGTTGAACAAATAAACTATGAAAATTTGCTAAAACTGTTTCTCTAAATTACAGAAAACTCTCATTGAATGATTTTTATTTAATAAAGTAATTGATATTTTTAAACTAAATCATATCATGCCATGTATCTTTTGGAGGCTGTTTTTTTTAAATTTTTTTTTTACTAAAGATAAAAACAACTAGAATCTATTGTAATATATTTATAATGAATTAAATAAAATAGAGTCTCTTTATTACAGTTAGTTAGTGTGTGTGTGTGTGTAAACATATTATGTCCGAGGGGATTAAACTTTTTAAATTTTAAAACTTCGATTTATTTCACCATGAGGGGCATAATTTATGTACTAAGAATAAATAGTAAGAAATGCGTCAGTCTGCATCGCGACACAAGAACAAAAGAGACAGAAATTTTTACTATGAGATTTTGATAGGGATTTCTTTGACATGAGCCGATTTAAGTAAGATAATTTTAGGTATCTTTAAAAGAATGTTGTAAGTTGAATGTTTATCGCTCCACTAGGAGTATGAGAAATATAGAACACGTGTAAAATTAATTAGATAAAAAGATGGAACTGTATCAGGAAATAAGAGAACATTATAGAATGAAATTAATATGGAGTAAATTAAGATAAAAATTAGGGAATTGGGTTTAAATTAGATTAATAATATCATTACATATATAGTATATTGAAACTTATATTTATTTCATAATCTGCCCTATTTTAGAATGGGTGTTTATTTCACTATTTCAATGTCGTAAATGTGAGATCAGCATATTATACCTAAGTTACGTTATACCTTGATAAATTGCTAATTTTTCTGGAGACTCCAAGTCGATTAGAACATTTACTACTATGATATAATCGATGACTTAATTCTAAAATGAAATTTAAATGGAAATAGGAAATTTTGTTAAATTTTAGCATATTTTGTTTATATTCTTCATTGGCGTCATTACTTTTTTGTTGTTACAATTAATTTCTGGAAGTAAAAACAGTGAAGATGTCAATGAATGACTGAATGTTGAGGAATTTGTGAAATGACGAGTGATTAGATTATTCAGTTTGAAAACAATTACAGACATAAACTTTAAAAAAATAAGTGTGCTTGATTAGTTTTCATGATTATATAAACATCTTTTTTTTATCTTAAAATAAAATAAAGAGAAGAGGATAAAAGCTAAAAATATCTATGATAATGACACAAGATATGAAAGATAGAAGATCCTTAAATTTTGATAAATCATATTTATTTTAAATATCTATATCAAGAACATTGAAATATTAAAACATTCTATAGAAATCAAATGAATAAAGGATTGTATGAGATGAATGGCATTTGTACATTCTCGGTTATTCTGAAAGACCTACTGCAATTCGAAAATTTCCTTAATTCAAATATTCGTTATCAATATGATTATTTTTTGTTTGAGTTCCTATCGTAACATTTTTCATTTTCAGTGTCAGTTCCCCCCAATCCCAACAAAACGATTGAAAAATAATAATTTTATTTAAACAAATCTTTACGTACAATTGCTTTATTTTTAATTCCAGGAATGTCTTCTATATTCTGAACAGTTTGTTCTCAACTGTTCTTTTGAGCTAAGGCCAGATGATAAGAACAGTACCTGTTCCGGCAACTTTCTCTCCAAACATGTCACATTAATATCATCTAAGTAAGGATTGGACCGTTGATCTTTCGATGTAAAGTCAACTCGCACAACACCATATGCGTATTGGGTCTTAAAATATAACCGGCTTTTCTAAAGTTAAGCCATTTTTCCAAATCGTAATTTTGCCATCAAAATTATATTATGTCAAAAAGATGATAATATTAATGTTATGATTACATGGAGATAAATTTATTCTACTTTTCACCATTTAAGTGATGCTAAGTATCACTACATGTTTCTTCAATTTAGTTTTTTTCTAGAAAACATTCACGGACAAATATAGCAAATTTTTCATGAACAAAAAGGAGAAAATTAAACGAATATTTTGAGGACAAAGATTATTTCAGCTTAAAATTAATTCCCACATTTATGAGTATTTATTAATAATAATAAATGGATTTTATTAAAAAACGTGGATTTCAATCTTTGTCCATCACAATCAGTCCCAATAAATTTTTCAAGCATGCTTCAAACAAATAAATAACATTTTAAGATACTACAAAAAAACGAGCCATTTTCTTCTAAATTGTCATAATTCCACTTGCAATTCTAGATATATTATGTGATTTCAGAACATCTCATTTCGAGCTGCATCTAAACATCTTGAGACAAAGGGGTTTCTGTGTGAATTCCCTCCACTCTGTAAATCATAGTCATCTCGACTATGTGATTTAAATGACTGCAAACACCCGGACTATCGAGACGAGATTGCCATAGATTTGGCAGAGAACACTGCATTGCCTCACGAGTGACTGCAACGCATTAATACCATAGAATATGCTGAATCTCTCACCTAATTATTTGGAATATATTTTAACTTAATTTAATAAAACACTTTTAATAATGTCGATGTGATTTGGAGATAATTTGATGCTATCAAAGCACACGCTTCCTGACATCATAGATATGAACCACCTTTTATCTTACAGAAGGAAATAAATCTTATTTGTTTTGTCGAAGTTTTAAACAATACCAATGCTATTTTGGGACGGACCTCGTAATTTTGAACCGAAGTCAGATGATGAGGATAACACATGAGTTTTCACACCCCTCTCTAAACTTCCGCACCCCACCAGTGTGAGGACGTTCGGCTCCGATGGATTTAAACGTACACCAGACCCGCTTACAAGATGGTTCTTCAGCGGAGTTGGGTCTCGAACCTAAAACCATCCGTTTCCGAAGCCGAAACCTTACCACCAGTCCACCGCGGCCTGGAAGTAACCGTGAACGGAAATGAAGGTTGTAATTTGGTAAACATAATGTTATAACTAAGTATTTAAATTTTTCATTAGTTTTAATTTTGCATTAAAAACTCGAAGGTTATTGTTTTAATCCAAGTAAACTGTTTTACTATACAGGATATCCATTGACAATTTTATAAAGGTTATTATACATATTGAAACAAACAAGTGTTATAGAATATAGGATCATAAATATAACGGTTAACAAGTACAGAGTAATTGAATGCTTTTAAAAGAATCATTAGTCCAAATTCATAACAGCATAACATCAAGGTTACATGAATAGGAATATGAAAATTTGTATGCAACATAATAGCAATAGGATGCCGAATCACCCACATATTTTTGGATTAAGTGTTGAAAAGACTTATTGTTGGAAGCGATGCAAACTTCTCTTGTAGTCATTCCTGCAATGGTATTTTTACGATGTTATGAATTCATACTCCATTAAATCTGAATTGTATAGTATATCTTTGCATGGTATATCTTTCTCTTTCACTGGCAATGAGTCTTTTGTAATGGCTTATTTTTGTGTCTGCGATTTCATGTTCAATTTCAAATCTAGTTTCCGTTACTTGTAATATTTACCCTGAAAGCTTGTCGATGAAGTTTCAGGCTACATTTTATAAAATGTTTCAAAATACATGGATACATTTTTAAGCTTTCAAATATCTTTCTAAATACTAAAAATTGAGCCAAAATCTCCCTGAATAGCAAAATTATTTCTGTATTCTTAAAGGAAGAAACATTTAAGCAACGGAGTGAAAATAGAGTAAAAAAATTGTCACTCTTTCGAAAGAAAAAACAAGAGATATTGAAAATGATATTGTAAAACACTATAAATTATCGTAAATATTGCAATATATACAACAAAAATGTTGCTACATATCTTAAATATTGTTAAAGTTATTTAAAAAGTATTTAAAATATGTAGAAAACAAAAGTATATATGTGTAGAATTTCTCATTATTAATTGTTAAAAAACAAGATCATTTCTTCAAAATGTAATTACTTATTTTACATAATTTTATATCAATAATAACTTATTTTTCATAACTCCAGAAGGATCAAATACAGGATGATTAGAATTAAAGTCTAACTTTCAAACTGTTGTAAGAAAAAAATTCACTTGTTAGAAGGATTTCAAATTTGGATTGAATATACTTGAAGCAGGGAGAAACGTTATCCCATAAGTACTATCCCATAAGCATACTATGCAAATTAAAAGACACTCATAATCACGTCTCATTACATTTGGTATAAAAACTCAGGGTTCGTGGAATTCTCATATTGCATTTGAGCAGCTTGTCATGAGTTTCTCAATGAAAGATCATGCTCTGCTTATGAAGCTCTTTTATAAGAACGGTGACTGTGCGCTTGCAACTTTAAAGAAATGCCGATCATTAAAGATATTTTAAAAAAAGCTGTGGTCCAATGTCGAGCAAGGGTCTAAAAAATCGATTTAAACATTGGAAAAGACAGATTCTTTGAAGTAAAATCTGACAAACGTAGGAAATCAAATGCTTCGAAGAAATTGGAAGATGTGGCCACAGAATTAGAGGAAGAGATAAAAAGACATATGCAAACGTGTGAGCACTTCCTATAAAATTTTACGCAATATTCTGCATTTCTATCCATACAAAATTACCCATGATCAGCAGTTGCTTCCTGCTGACCTACTAGTAAGACACAATTTTGCTCCAGAATTTCTTGCTCTCATATAAGTAGACAATGAAAGACCGCGGAATATTTTTTGGATTGACGAAGCTCATTTCTATATCCAAGTGTTTGTCATTACGCAGAACTGCAGGATATGGGAAACGAAAAATCCATTCGTATATGTACCAGTACCCTTCATTCTACAAAAGTAACTGTGTGGTGAGAGTTGAAGGCATCGTTTATTTTAGGGCTACTTTTTTCAAGCAAATGTATCCTATAGATCCTGTTACATGTACCATAAAGAGTGTTTATGTAAGTAGTTATGAGAGTGCTTTGTTCATCTAGGTTACCCCCAGCATTTCACAAACGTGCATGTGTGAATAGAACCATTTGCATACAGGATCACGTTCCTCCGCACATTGCAAAGGTGATACAACAGCTCAAAAGGTATTTTGGAAATGATAGAATTATTTAGATTATCTTAAAAATACTGTGTTCCGTGATCCGATCCAGAATTTAACTGAATTAAAGGCACGAAGTACAATGTGATTCCTGTGACACTCCGGTCTGATGTGGAATATGCTTTATCGGTTTCTACTTTTATCGAAAAATGGTGGGCAACATATTAAACGTGCCGTTCTTAAGTTTAACGATAGTTGATCGTTTTCCTTGGTGCTTTTCATGCGAATTTTTGGCTTAAGGTCATTTAAAAACCAAATTATTATGATCTTTTTAAGCAGTTTTTGGCCAAAGGACAACAAAGAATCGAATCATTGTGTACTTTTTAAGAGGTTTTTCGCCTTAAGAGACTTTAAAAAATTCAATTTTTCTTACCCAGTGTGGTATGACCATGCCGTGGTGGATGGGCTTTCCACTATTTCTAGAACTGTTAAATGATTTGGAATCTATTTTTTTCGTCAAAAAACTGAGACAATCATGCGCATTGAAAAGTACATATAGTTTAATGTGGAACTGATGCCAAAACCGTCGTATTTCGATTCAACATATCACTTATAGCCGAATGCATAAATAAATGACCGAATACAACGCCATTTATTGAATCACCTTGATACTTCTATTCTTGTGCCATAGCCGTTTCTCTTTTCTTTTAGTATATTCAGTCGAAATTTGAAGTCATAACAGTGGTTCTTTTTTTATAGAAATTTGGAAGTGGATCTTTAATTGTATTTGCCATGTATATATCTTAAAAATAAATGATATAAATAAATAAATATATTAAAAATGGCAAATAATAAATAAAAATTATATATATACTAATATAATACATACCATGATCAGTAATGGAACAAAAAAATCACAAATGCCATAAATTTTTCCATATTTTCTTTCTCACCTTCGGCTTTTCCTCCATTATAGAAATTCCTTGAGAGTTATTTCAATTCGTTTATTTTTCCTATTACCTGTTTTTTTCTTCTAAAAAGTTTAATTATTAATTTTTAAATTCATAAATAAAAATAATAAATAAATACACATCTGACTAAATTTCAATACGTTTTCCCTCTGCGTTATTCCTCATATAACATGTATCAACTCACATTATACTATTAATAATAAAGTTAAAATTTTTTTAAAGCGCATAACTGAATAAATTCAATTTACGTTTCTTGGGACAGAAAAATTTACTTTCAGGAAATAATAATTAAATACGAAGATGCGAACAAAACTGCTTTGTGCAGTTTTTAAACTCATGACAAAATTTTCAAAAACATTCTTTACAACCATTTGCAATTAAACTATCGCTTCGTTTACTTTGTGATCCCTTTTATCCTTCTTTTTTAACAACAAAATCTCCTGCTCACTCTAACAATTGCCCGAAAATTGCCTTTTAAAACTAATTGAGTAAGCAAAATATTTGAAAGAATTAGAATCTAGGAACAAACAGGGCGTAAACACAAGTAAAAATTTTTAAAGAATCGTTAGAGCAAAGAAAGACTGGCGGAATCTAATCATCGCCTACAAATTCTAGAGAATATAAGTTTAGCACTGTTCATACCTCGGTTGGAATTGAGAACGGACGACTTTACTTCTATGTCAATTTTTTTTCTTTTGTTCTAAAAGTTATTCTTATATTATATCCCTTTTCATAATTTAGTTCTTACATTTACATTTTTTTATGAAATAGATTTCATATTTCCCCTACCTTTTTTTAAAAATTTAAATCAAAACAAAAGCATATTTTCGAAAAAAAGAAAAAGGAAAAATTTCTGTAAATTATTTATTATGCCGATTTTAGCGGAACTGATAGTTTTCAAATTATTCCTAATAATGTAGATTACATAAAAAGTGTAAAATTAATTCATTACACATTCTAGGTTGTTCAAATATCTATATATTATCGTATTCTTTCTCTGAATTATACCCGATTTTCTTTAGTTTGTTTTTTTCTATTCTAGAAGTAGAATTTTATAAATTATAATTCCATTTTTTTGTAACTTAAAATGTATAGAGGAAGTAAATCAATCCAAATATAAATTGCTTAGTTAGAAGGATAATATTTCTAATGCAATTATGATGATATAAAGGATATAATTTGAAGTAAATAGTTTGTTAAGACATGGAAATAAAACGAGTGCATCCTATTTCCACTTATTATTACAGGCAGATATGTATAACTTTTTTTTTTCATTGATACGTATGTACTGCGACATAAATCAAACTTATAAAACCTTTTTTAGAAATTTCCTTAAATAATGTAAACATAAACATAAAAATAAATAATTATTACTTTTATTACAGTCCATTGCTGTAAGGATGCCGAAAATCCTTAACTGGTTTTGTGAGTAAATAAAACTGAACGTGTTAAGTATGTTACGAGATTAAATATTATTTCAATGTGGGTATTCCATAATCTTACTTGTTGTTTTGAATGTGAATATGTTGCAACCATAAGAATTTTTTTACAAAATAAAGCTCCATTGATATTTAAAAAAACAGCATTAAAAATGAGACATTTTAAAGTTGAGGTTGCGGCAAAATATTTTTACAATAATATTCTAAATTATTGCTGACATACGACAAACTTGTGAATTCATAAAACAATTGAAAATAATGAATAAATAATAATAACTGATCAATAAAAAATAACAGCTGAATCAAATAGTGATCAGGACTGCAGTTCTATCAAGCAACTGCGATTTTTGTTATGAATCGTGTGTCTTTCTGTTTTAAACACGAATCATAATGAAAATAATCTGCGCATCTCATACATTCATATATACATAAGGAAGTATGGGAAAAAATAGAATTATAGGAAGCAAAAATAAAGAGCAATAATAATTGAGGTCATTATATTCAGTAATCAATACAGAAAAGGAAAGAATAAAAGAAAAATGCCTTAGACTTGCATTTATTCACAGTTAATTTACTTCAATTTTTAGTAAGGATTGAAACGACATGATCCATCATTAACATTTAAATCCTTATATTTAATAATTTTTCTAATAAATGAAAAAAAAAACCTGGTTATAGATTTAGAAAATTCTGTAACTCTGAAGCTCATGAACTTTCTGTTTATTATAAATTTCTCCATAACTATTCAATTTTTCGATATTACTCACGCTACTCAGTTTAATGTTAGCCCCTCAAACATTGTTAATTCGTAAAGAGTATATTTAAAAGATAATACTGCATACAAAATACAAAAAGTTACTATTTTGACATTGTAGCATTATAAATACAGAGTCAATGGCTTTCCTAAACAGCTGAACGACAGTTGTTGTCTTCAAGCTCTGATTGCATCAAAATTTTATGTAATCTTGATTATCTCACAGAAAATACTGTTATCAAGTATAGTTCGTAACAGAAAAATCTTCCTCAAACCAAATTCTAATAAATGTTAAAAATTAGTGTGTAATTTTCACTAAAACAGAAAAAATGGTACAGACGTAAGTTTATAAGCAGTAGACTATGTATAAGGAAAATATAAATAGAATATTATCTAGAGTAAGTACAAGAAAAATGAATAAACATAACACGATTATATTTAATATAAATTTCATTTGAAAAGAGACTTTCCCATGCTTTTTTTTCTGCTTTAGTAAATAGTAGGGAATATTTGCCATATTTTTATATAAATATATGTATTTATATAAAACAGTAATCCTTTTTCTTTTCAGCTCGTGAAGCCGCTCATTCTTATAAACGCATTCTTTTCCTTCATAACAGAGCGAATGTTAAAGAGAATTTATGCTTACTGGCAGACCACGTATAAAATATTGAAGAGATATATCAAAAACAAACCAACAAAGAAAGTTTGGAGTTAAAATAAATTCGGAAGTAAATTTAAAAACAATGAAAGGCAGTACATTCAAGCTTTATAAAAATTCTAATAAATGTTAAAAATTAGTGTGTAATTTTCACTAAAACAGAAAAAATGGTACAGACGTAAGTTTATAAGCAGTAGAGATTTGCATTCTATCAAAGTAACGCGATGTGGTCGGCAACCCCTATAGAATAAAATAAGTATTTGGCAAATTTATTAGATCGTTTCCTACTGCTATACTAATATGTTTAACAACTTTTAAATGAGTTTGAATGTGGTATTAGATTAGAGATAGGACATGCTATCTCAAAAGTAGAGATGAAATCAGGATTTTCGAATTCGACCATTTGTATGCATGAATATTGAGAATCCGGTAAAATATAAAATTTCCAACATAACTGCTGCCGGAAAAAGGATCATGAAAGAAGAAGACTAACGGCGATTTACAAAAATCATTAAACGGAAGAAGGCGTGCAAATCTTTTTCAGATTGCCGTGGATTTCATTGCCAGAGTATGAACAAGTCTCAGCGTCCGAATTATTCAACGGTCCATTTTTTATATAGGCTTTCGGGGTTGAAAGCCCGTTTTAATGCTGTTGTTTACTGGTCGATATAAAGCTTTACTCCTGCCTGGGTCCACCAACTTCGCCATTGAATTGTTGATGACTGGAAATACAGTGTCTTGTATAATGAGTCTCTTTCCAATTGTATCGGGCAGATGACATGTAAAAGTACGGAAATAACCTCATGAACCCTACATGCCAAAAGGGACTGTTTAAGCTGGTGGAAGCTCTGTCATTGTAGTTGGCGTGCTTCGAGATCGCTGATCTAGAAACGAGTACGTAAGATCCTGCCTGATCACCTAAATTGATTCATGCCTATCGTACATTCTGAAGGACTCAAACGATACCTGCAGGACAGAACGACATTCTATGAGTCGAAAGTTACCACCGAGTGGCTCCAGAACAAATTTAGACACTTACATGGGCTAACTAAATTCCCAAACATGAAAATTATTGAATATATTTGGGATGATTTGTGATTTGCTATCCAGATCTTCACCACTTTGCTATCCTATGAATTTGTGGACTGCCCAGCAAGACTCGTGCTGTGAATTGCAACCAGAGTATTTTCAAACGTTAATCGAGTGTATACCAAGTTGTATTGAGGCACTTCTGCGTGCTCGCCTGTGTCCTATACGATATTAAGCATGTGCATCACTTTTCGGGCCCTTCAGAACATATTTAAGTGATTAAAAAATCTACAATTTTTATTTATATGCTTTTTATTTTCATGTGTGATAATAATAACAAAAAAATCAATCATATCTGAGAAATGCCTTCGTTTAAAAATATAAAATTAAATAGATTTATAATTACGTATTCTACTATATGCTTTGTACAAGTAGATAAATTGTCTTAAAATGTTGTTTAAAATGATTTATAAAAATTTCAATAAATAACGTATCATTTTTTGACATTAAATAATTATTTTTAATAATTATTTAATGATCATTAATATTCACAGTAATAAATTATTGTAGTTATATTTGTGGTGCCATAATTAGAAAAAAAATAATCTGTAGTACTTCGCAGCTCATTGCGCTTGAGCTTCTATTTTTTTAATAGTTCTGTAATGTAATTGCTTTTAAAATAGTAAATGAATGGCAAATATCCTTCGATTAATTATAAGACTTATATCAGAACATTTAATTTATGACTTAATCCTACACCTTCTGAATGGGATCTATTTTTTTTATTTTGTTTCATATATTTAAAAATTGTTTTATTTGTTTTAGTCATTTTTTCAGCGTAAAATTTCAATAAAAAGACAAATTTACAAATGTTATAATAATTATTTAAAATACAAAATGTTTAAAAGGAACCAAATGATTTTCTTTTACTTTTATTTGAAACATCGCATTCTACAAATTCTTTTTCGAAAACTTTCATCTGTGCAATATAAGACCTCTGAGTTTAAAGGATTGTTCAGTACTATATATAGAAGAAGTCTAGAAATACTCAAGAGAGTACTCTAAAATAAATTTTACAAACAGGCAGATTAAAACAACTCCTGTGTCGCACCGTCTGCTACAAATAGGGAAAGGCGGCACTCATATAGAAGGAAAGAAAAACGTTCTAAATATTTCAGTTGCTTCACAGGCACTCAAATAAATGGACCAAGGTTTGTTTAACGTTTTCCTGGGGGAGTCACGTTCTCCAGATATTTTTTTAGTACAGAATGATAGAACGAAAAGAAAAAAAATATTTTCCGAAACTATCTCTTTGTGAAATTTTTCTGATTTTTATAGTATTTCCTTTTTATTCCCAACAGAATTTCATGATCCTATATCGATCTAGATAACGTTTATTTTCCATCCTTTTTCTTACACTTAATCAGTGATTTCTCGAGTTGAGGTTTCAAAAAATGTCTGCTGTTCTGTGTAGTGGCAAAAATTAAGTTTTGCTAGTTGTTGCTTCCCCCTGCCCCTGTTTAACTTAAAACTCAGAAGAAACATTATATATGTATATCTTCTGCGATCAAATCTACCCGAATTTTGAGCATCATTATTTTTTAGAACAATCAGCTTTTTCATCTTTTTTAGACTGGTTGCCTTTGCTTTGGTCAATTTAGAAGTATTTTAAAATCGTGAGTTTTTATATCGAAATATTTTAATTTTCATAACTCATTCGCAACAGAGTTGATTTTTTAATTTAAAATAATGCTATCTTATGAATATTTTACTAAATATGACTCATAGAACTGAAAGTCTGTTTAAAAATAAGAAATTCGTTATTCATCTAAATATTTATTGATTCAAATTCCATAAAATAGTTTTCTTTCTTTCATTTGCAACATTTATTCTATTATATGCAATTACCTAATACTAAATGCTGGTAAATTGGATGCTGGCAAAGATTAATTTGGACATCCTGGAAATATAAAAAAATTGTGTTTGCCTTAAGTGCAGCAAAGTTATTGAATTAATAATATAGATGTTTTAAAAGTTCATAGGATTTCTTTTCTTGCGCCAATCTTTCTATATCCTGTTTCATGTTTATTTAATTTCTTACAGGCTGAAAATTACTCTTTTACCGTGCTGAAAATTACACTTTTAATACGTTCAGTTTAGTTGTTTTAGCTTTCTGTAAGATTTAAATTTTTATTTTAATTTGTGCTTTTATAAAAGCGTTGACAACAGGTTGATAAAGCTCAATTTTTCCCATGCATATGTACCATGCTCATACAGGTTAATTTTTATTTTGTGTGAAATAAATTGGTATAAAACATGCGTATAATATTTCGCATATGTACGCGTATAATATGCGTATAAGAATTCATTAAAAATAGAAATTTAATTTAGAATATAAATATATGTATAATTGAAAACATAATTTTTAAAAAAATTTATGATGATGTAAAAATCAATTTTTAACTGTAATATTTCAAGATTTGAGAGCTGAAAAATCTTCCACTTAAATTTTAATTAGTTAAATATCTAATTAATATTCCAAAAAAATTGTTTCGAGGTGGGTGCCCATTACCAACCTCCCATGTATTACAGCTCTTGGTCAAACGGTCTAGCCTATGAGCGCCAATACATACCTATACTTCCATTCTTTATTATAAGTAAAGATGAAAATAAAAATTAGTGTAGTAGTTCATTTTTTTTCTTAAATACGTCTAAAACTTTATTTCAAATAGATTTGCTTTAATCATCATTATTCGTCAAGATCTATTTTTCTATTTCTAAAGTTATGTTTTCTAACGATTATGTCATGCACTACCTGTACACTTTCTCATAGTTATTATTTGTCATTACAATTAGTTATAGTTGTATTGTTCACTTAAATAATATTGGTTTTCTTGTATTTAACAAAATTGTTAAATTTGGTTCCTCTAATAACGGTAACTAGAGATCGATACAAAATAACACAAGCTAACGTTAATTAGTCTAAGATAAACTAAACAAACGCTGGAAAATTACATTAATCTCAACAGTTGTGTAACTGGTTAGTTTTAAAGATAAGACTTTTATAAGCATTCAGTGTATACGATAAGCCTAAAACTGATAAAATATTATCTTAGTTCTTATTACTGTAAGGTTTTTAAAGCCGTTTAAGAATTAGTTTAATAATTCCAACCTCACTTGTCACTGAATTCTTTATTTCGAATTTTTATCTTTAGATAATTATAAGTTTTATTGTATGATTCGTTTAAAAATAAGAAACGAGCTATTTAATAATTAATGCATTTAAAACAATAATCCGAATTTTCCGAATCTTCTATTTCTTCAGATTAAGAAATAAACAGCTATAGTAATATAACAAGGGATAAAGATTTCATTGAATTTGTATCTGTTGAGGATATTTAAAACATTTCTATAACAGTTCAGCTCTAAAAGAGAAAGATGCCTTCCTTCTATGAAATAATCCAAAATCCATATGACATAATTTACGATTTAAATAATTGGATCATTGAAAATTATGTTTTAATAATCTGCATATGATTTAACTTAGTAATAGGTTCGCATTTTTTTGTTATATTATGTATCAAGAAATTAAAAGTATAAGTAGTTGACATCTCAGAAAATAAATAAAAATGATAAGAGAAACCCCTCTAACCGATTAATAGCATGTGATTCATAAATTAGAAGAATTAGTAGCACATGATTCGTAAATTAGCAGGATTAGTAGATCGTTTGCAAGTTAACAGAAAACAAATGATAGTTCTTTTTAAACAGGATTAAAAGCAGGACTAAAGCCCATTATAGATAAATCCATTATTATATAAAAGGAAGTATATAGAACATATCATGAGGCTGAAAAATTTTATACATTAAGATGAGTATAAAATGTTTTAGAAATTATCATTACAATATATTTAAGACACAGAAGAAGGAAAAATGAAAACATTTAGTTAGTAACATCACCATTAAACTTTTTTTCAACCTACGAATTGTATTAATATGAATTATACTTAGAACTTTATGGATAGCAATATTCCACTGCTAAAGCGAGATAATAGAAAACAATTATTACTTATCGATTTATATTTATATTCATATTTTTTTATGTTTTCAAACAGTATTTTTTAGAAAAACGTAACATAATCATTACCTTTACATAAGAATATTTACAGATATATAATCTAAGCTATATTTTAACTTTTCTGAATATTTTTATCTCAAAACATTTTTTTAACATATGATTTTATATTCTGCATATGAAGATCTTGTGCTTCTTTCAAGAAGAGAAAAATGATTTTTTCTTACTTTAAAAAAAAAAGAAGAAAATCGTCGATTATATTACATAAACACTGGTTAAAAACATTTCTTTCTAATAACAAAATTGTTTTTCAAGGTTAATGAAGATTTGTATACGTATACAAAGAAATGTATGACGATATCAATAATCTTTAAAAACAATTTTAAATCTACCCCTGAACCTGTAAAAATTGTTAATTTTGGGCAGAATGTAAACACAAAGAATGGTCAGATACTTATTTTCAAAATACCGCAAAAGAGCCGTTTATGCTTGTTATGTAGTGAAGAAAACCAAGGATGTATTTTAAGCCAAAATGTGACATAAAATCATATTTGTATTAATAAGGTCACATCACTAGTAGGATTTTTTTTAAATTCTTGCATTTACATTAATGCAAAAATACCGACTAAGTACTAAGTGACATTCACTTCTCCGATAGATTTGATTCAAAATTTGAGAAAAATGTAAGCCTAATAACTAAAACTAAATTTTATTTATGTAAGTTGATTCGTTTCAAAATATTTATTTTATAAGCAAGTGAAAGTACAGACAGACAGATGGTCAGCCACTTGGCAAATTTGTAATAAAGCTTTACTTTAGATGCTAGATCTTTGTATAAAATTTTATAGATCTTTCACTTTCCGTTTTGCAGTTATCGTGTTTGCTTGTAAGCTGCCATACAGATTTCCCGAGAATGGATTTCCTTAAAAATTTGACGGTAATCTAAATACTTGTTTTTAAATCTATGTATCAAATTATCAAGTTCACAAATAGACAAAATTCCAAAAATGCAAACTTCTTGTGTATAGCTGATCACTAAAAGAAGTCGCAAATATTTTTCAGGTTTATGGAGTTTTTAACCGAAAAAATTCGTCAAAATAACGAGTTCGAATTTTTCCACTTGATTTTTGAATTTTTCAATATTTTTTTTTAAATTTTTCTATGATTTCTTCAATACTTTTCCTTCCTTCCCCCGTCATTCTTTTGCCTTAAAGAACGAAAGAGAAACCGTAATTAATTATTTACATTAACAATAAAAAGAAGACCAAATTTCAAAGCTACAAATGAAAGTATTATTTCAAATTATGATAAAAATTTATATTTCTAAAAAAGATTGGACGATTATCTCAAAAAATAATTATTTGCATTCGTAGGTATGTAAGTTTCATTTTCTTGTGTTATCATTTGAGAAAGTTGCCTTTAAAAATGCTAAACTTTCAATTAATTTTTAATTGGAATAAAATTTTGAAAAAGTTGTTACAATGTTCACTTTAGGATTGAAATGTAAATTTGATATTTCTAGATCAAACAATCTTCCTCTCAGAACGCTGCTATACAGACATATATTCAGATTTATTATTAATAGAAATAATTTAACAAGTTGAAATTAATTTTTATTCTGAATGTTGTACATCTAAACAGCAAATTTAAAAATTTATGTTAAGTATTGGTACATGAATAGTTGCATTCGTAATTGAATGCTACAGTAATGATTTATGTAGCTGATGAATGAATTTAAAATATTTATGTTGAGAAGATACTGATTTTCTCTTATTAACTATTTCCTTCGTTCTTGTAATTCAAAGTCTTCTATGCTTTGTTATCATTTATGGCTTTTTCGCTATAAAAGTTTTCATAATCATTTTCAAGGATCGCTAAATAAACAATTTAAAGCAAATAGTAGTTTTCCTTTTCTTTCGATCTGACCAGGCGTAATGATCAGTAAAAGTTTAAAATGCATAAAGAGTTTGTTTAATGCGAGTTTTATATCTTGATGGCAGAAAGACACTGCTATTAAGAACATTTGTTAAAGCTCTTATTTTAAAATCCCAAAAATAATCAAGAATCACTAAATAAACAATTAAAAACAAATAGTTGCGTTTCTTTCCTTTCGACAAAAGGTAATATGTCCAGTATGAATGTGAAATTCAAAGCGTTTGTTTAATATGGGCTTTCTTATCCTGACTGCAAAAAAAGACACTGATATTAAGGACATTTGTTGAAACTCGTATTTGAAAATCTCAAAAATAGTGGTATGCAGTAAAATCTTATCATTTAGTAAATCTAATAGAATTCACAAAAACTCTTTTCTAATCTTGAATTTTTTGTAATAAAAATATTTTTGTTGGTTTTAATAATTTTTTAACAGGGCGAGATCTTCAATATAAAATAAAAAAGCACCTAGAGCGTTTGAGTAGTAACTTTTATGGAAAACGGTCAATTAAAAATAACTACAATACTTGTTCTCCTTTCCTAAAATATAATCATGCATTAACATAAGTGAGAATTTTATTCAGATCATTATTCAAAATAATGAATATTTAAAGGTAAAGATTATTACTGGGAAAAAGGAAAAAAATTATTTATTTAAACGGAATGTTTACTCTCTCCTTAGTGAAGAGTCGAGAGTTAAATCCATTCGAATGCTCAACGTGACAGCGAAAAATAAAAAATAAAAAAAAAGATGAGTCATTGGAATAAGAATCCTCTTCAAATTAAATTTGCAGATGTCTTAGAACTCATCTTTTTAAAAGAAATTCTCTTTATACATTCATTAAACCAGAAAAAATTATGGAAATCTGCAAATCTCATCACACAAGTGCCGATGCAAATAGCATTTTGGAAGCATGTGTATATTTAATTAATGAATTAACGTAACGAAACTTACTTTCGCTGCAGTAATATGAATATTTTCTTTTAATTTTCAGTTAATGTGTTAATTAAAAATATGAATACAAGAAAGGATTGTGTTTTTCTTATTTCTTTGTTTCATTTGGAAATTATATTATGCAATAAATGTGAACTTTATTATTATTTTTTATAATGTTATTTGAATTTTTTTTATTATTTATTATTTTATTTTTTATTTTTTTATTTTTTATTTTTTATTATTTTTTATTATTTATTATTTTATTATTAACTATTTTGATAGTGCATTTTTAAGAAAAATTCAAATCAATCAAACTTCGTTGATCTGCGAAAAAACTGAAATAAATATTCATAAAAATAATTAGAAGGATTTCAAAATAGTGGATATTATATTTAAACATATATATTTGCATAAGTTGAAAAATTCCTTCTCTAAAGCCTTTTCCTTCCATAGGAGATAAAAATTCCATATTTTAGATTTTTTTTTTTTTTTTTTTTACTTATAACATAAATTTCCACAATTTTTGGGTGGTTTAATATACTGTTCGTTCTTTAGAGAGTAGCAATAGTATAACTTATTGAGAATTTCCTTAATATTAAACGTAAGATATTTGAATATTGAACAACTTACAATATTTGACATCGAAGAATAGAAGGAAAGTAAGTTCTCTGTTATTGGCTTTCGCCTGAGTTCTTACTTAAAGATACCATTTGTAATGCACAATCAAAATTATTACTATCTGTAGCTTTCACGTGAGAGTTGTTCAGGGGAGTTTCAAGGAAATAAAATTAACATATCTGAAGAACTACTCAGAATTTCGAAACAAAACATGATAACATACATAAAATACCTTCTGTATCAAATTATTGAAAATCTCGTTTTTCGGAATGGAAAATATCCCGACAGTAGTTAATTAATAACCCAATTAATCAGTTTATCGATTGGAACAACTCATCCGCTCAAATCAATACTTTTCAATCAATACAACTTTTCAATTTAAAATTTCTAATATATTGTTTTTTGTTATAACAAATGCATATAATTCCTTATTGGATTAAGCGATAAAATGGGCATTAAAAATATTTTAACTCTCTATATATCTGCTTCTATAATTTCTTTAAAACAAAAGAAAAATCTCAAGGCATTTTAAAAATATTTTTCATTAAAATTGCAAGAAGTTTTCAGTAATATAATACTTAAAATTATATATTTAAAGCCAGAAAGCATTTTCTGCTTTCATACAATCCAAAGCCTTTCAGTTATTAAGCAACAATTAATATAGATCATAAAATCTATCTTCAGAGAAGAAACAATTAGCACAAATTAATAAATGTTTTTATTCACAAAAAAACATCTATTCTAAGGATTTTATAATTTTTCTAATTGACTTTATTTATGCTTGTAACTAAGAATTTTTAATATGTCAGAAATTTTAAATTTTCTATATTTATAGATTCTTGATGACAAAATTCTATTTCAATTTTTTTTTTGTGGGTTAACTATCTCTTAATCGATGGATTTAGCTAAAAGTTTTCCTGCGTTCATAATGTCATCTGGCAGAAAAATTGATTTCGAAATTTTTAATATTTATACTAATAAATTATTAATTAAAGTTTAGAAAGAAGGATATAATTAAAATAAGAAATTTTAGCATTTTAGCATACGAATAAAAGTTTTCTTTTATTTAATGTTTGTATTAAATTTATCCAAAATATTTATTAAAATTAATAAATTAAAAAAACACTTTCATATTATTAAAATGCTTAAAATTTAGGGAAATTAATATAAACATTAACATGTTTTTCTATTAAAGATATATTTCTAACTAATCTGCTCTTAAAAGTATTAATTTTTCTAACAAACACATTAAAAGGAAATTCTAAATAAAAATATTTTCATTATGTTCAAATAAACATCCTTATATTTCTTTTATTGACAAGCGAAAAATGTTTTTAAGAAAAATATGTTTATTCTTCAGACAATAATTGGTACAATTTAAAAAAAAACTAACAAGAGAAATCAGGTATGAAAAAGTAGAAAATATAGCAAGATTAACTAAATATGGTCACTCGTTATCAACTCCGAATAGAACATTAAAGGCTCAGAGAGAAGAATTTAAAACTATATTCCTCGTCAGAATGTGCATGAGATCATTAAATTGTTCTTTCTTAGAAGCCATGCCTTTTTTTATATATATCGATCTGTTTAAAAAAAAAATTACCAGCAGTTTATTCATGTGTTCCAATTGCTTTCGGATATTGCTACGTTGCATTTAATCGATTGTTTTAAAAGAGTGGTTTGCAAGATGCATTGAAAACGAACATAAGAAATATTTTGTTAGCTTAGGAGAGGTACATCATTTGGCTTCTTAAGTAAAAGTTAAAGGTGGTGGGAGAAAAAAGTGCAAACGTTTTGGAATGTGTGAGTCATTGCTTTGGTTGGTTGGTTCGTTTTCTAAAGTCTATTAATCTTTCCAAAAGAAACGGTGCTGGCAAAAGAAACTGTTTATTCCCCTTTGCAATCTGGCTTAATGAGCTTACGCACTGGCTTTGAGGGATTCTGAAAAATAATCTATTTAATCCCTGCACAGGAGGTAGAGAACGGGATAGGATAAGAAAAAGAAAAAAAAAAAACAATATTAATTGTTTTGATTGCAAATCTTTCTGAAAGAATGGGCGAAAGTGTAAAGATAATAAAAATGATCTGAAAAATAATTTAAATTATGATTGGACCCCCTCAACTTGAGTGCCATAGAAAATTTTTGAATCTTATGTTTCTTATAGATTCACTGATATGTTATAATGAAAAAATCTGTATATATGTGTCTGTGTTTGTCTATCGGCTTACATTTTATGAGTAGATTGTTGGATCAATAAATTATCTAAATACATTTAAACTCGGGATTGCACAACTTTCAAAAAATTTTAAAAAGTTAGATTTTTAATTAATAAAATTTTTTGTCTTTTCTTCTAAGTACTCAGGAATGTACTATTACAAAAAAATAGAATTTTGAAACCATCTTAAACTTTTAAAATTTGTCTTTTTAATTAAATGTAGTATTATGTAGTATATGAAAGGAAGAATTTCTTTCTATTTATTTGTTATCATGTGAGAACATTTTGTTATATTGGTTTTTGAAGCCTGGGCAGAAAATCGACGATTTATCGCCTACAAAAAGTTACAACTTAGTTTGAAAGTCCGAAAATTAATATATATATATATTAATTTTCAAATTTTCTAACTGGCAAAAAAAAGTTTTGGAGTGGGAACGTTGTGACATGAAAAAACTTTTCATTTTCTACATATCGACGCATGCGTAATCGGTAGACACGTGATTGTTTAAAACCTGTTTTAAATGATTTTTCCATAAACAAATTCTAACCTCGGGAAAAAAATTTTAGAACTCGATTGTTATTGAGATGGTGAAAAACCATCGCTTTTCTAAATGTTGGTGATTGCGAAATATGAATCATGTGAGAAATTGATGAATTTTGTCGGACTGATACCACGTGACTTTAAAAAAATAATGCTCTCACATGATAACTTCAAATTTTCGACAGCAAATTTAATTTTTTTTTTAGAGTTTAAACTTTTTTTCTCGCATTGCTCTCCTGTGATATTGAAATTCTTTTTCTTATTGTTTCATTAACATTTTTACTCAGTTTTATTAAAATCGTTTCAAGGTGAAAAACTTCACAATACTTATACCACCTTCTACAACATTTATCCAATAACTTTGCCCATCGAGCAAAAATCATTTGCAGGTCGAATTGTTAGACTTTAATATAATAACTAATAATTTATAACTTCGAATTATATTCCAAATAATTTCAATATTATTGAAAAATTATTTATTTTCTATCTCTTTAACCTTTTAAAAATATATGAAAATATCATTCTTAATCGCTTTTTAACTATAAAAGAATTAACTGTAAATAAAAACCTCAAATCTCAGAAAATACTATTTCTCGAAATTCATCTTTTAAGAAACGGCATTAAACAAAAATTTCAATCAAAAACGAATTCGAGAATTTTTTTTATTAAATTTTTCATATTTATTCTCTATCTCCACTTACTTTCATAGCCTCTCCAGTCATTTTCAACTTTAAAAATGAGAATGCCAAGTTTTTATTCTTAGATTTTACATTCAGACTTTTTATAATAATGGATCCGACCAATTTTTTGTTTCGAGTTTTAAAAAATTAGCATTCAATTATACATTCATCTATTTTCTGTCAAACAACCACAATAATTTTCCTCATCCAAAGACATAAAATTGAAGTAAAAGTATTTTTTAAAAGACTTTGATACATTCCCGTACTTCTGAAAGAAGAAAAGATTTCTTTTGAATTTCTAAATGAATTTGGAGTAAAAGATGAACTTATACGGCAAAATGAATTAAATATACCAAGTACAAAACTATAGGAAATGAACTTTAAAGTGAAACTTTAAAAAAACTTAAATGAACTTTGTCTCGAAACTGATTCACTAATTTCTTACAGAGTTGGAAAAGGGAAATTCATTTTAATATACATTTTTAACTATTTTTCTTTTTTAGATATAACTCTATTAAGAAATTCCATGGATTTATTTACATAAGACATCTGAAGGGGGGGAGGGAAACGTGATCTAGCGATAAGGTTTCGACTTCATGCCCGGAAAGTTCAACTTCGAGATTCAAATACTTAACGCGCATTCGGACCTGGCAGGGCGAAATTTGATGTCGAAGGCCAAAAGCCCTCTCGTTAGCATAGTGCCGAAGCTTGAAGAAAATGTGACAATTCAAGTGTTGTCCTCGTAACAGGGCATAAACATAACTAAGTTAAACAAAATAATAAAATTTTTGTACATGGAAATTCCAAAATTATTTTCATGAAATCTGAATGCATTTACTAACATTTAACAATCTAATATTTTCTGCTATTTTACACTTAGTAAATCTCTTTGTGAGTGAAAAAAGTTTTAAAGAATATCTTGTTACTCATGACAACACTAAATATTAGATATTAATTCAAATGATGAGCTGCCAATTAATTGATTGCAAATGGATGGAATAAAGAATGAAAAAAAAGAAACGAAGGCAGTATCAGGATCGATCCTGAATTATCCATGTGAAAGAAAAGAAATTTAATAAAAGTAAAACAAACAATACGAAAAATGTAAAAAATCGTTACGAAACTATTTGGTAAAAGTTTCTTACCCACTCCCACTTCCATCCATCTTTCTGTTCTGACGGATTGCTAAAAAAATATGGTTATCCCAAGAAAATGTAAAGCAAAGAGAGGCCCATTTATTTTGGAGGGCCAGGGTTCCAAAAGAATGCAAATATTTGGAATATTTCTAGTACTACAAATATGATTTTATCATTTACCAAAGATGTGATTTTTGCCTTTGTTTCCTATTTCTTTTTCATTTCTTAAAGACTGTTTTATCGTTCTCTCAATACTATTTAAACCTTTTAGCTATTGTCTAGACTGGAATATACTTTTACCTCGTAAAATATCTTTCATTTAGCTAAAAGCTCTCTCTCGTGGATTAGCGGAGCTTAAAATTTATAATGTGATAAAAAAACATTAGAATGGTTTTGTTTTATTCTTTAAGAGTATTTTTTCTATGGCTTCATTAAATAATAATGACAAAGAGTAAAATTAAGAAAAGGATATTCCCTTTTGCAGTCAAAAGCACTTGAAATTTTGTAGCAATAAGAAGAACAAAAATAAAGCGTATAATACTTTGAGCAAAACTTTATCTACAGTGTGCCTTATACTTTCTGGACTAATAATGTACATTATTAATTAAACTATCTGATGGTTTGATACTTAACTGTGTTCAATTAAATGCTTAGTTAGATGCTTCAATTAGATTAGACGGATACTTACGAATGTTTATACGTTCAATTGGATGATATTGCTCTAGGAGGATGAGGAAAAGAAGTAATTCATCTCAAAAGAGCTATGAAAGCAAATGCCTGTTTTCACACTTTCTTCTCCATTTAGCACACCCAAGATATTCTTTGACTTAATTCCCCACTTAATTTTGGATGATTAAATAATGTATTTCAATTATTTTGAATATTTATGTTGGAAATAGTTCCCCTTTTTAATCCCAGATGGCAGCACATTCCAGTTGTTTTGAAAGTTATGCAGAAAGTATTTTTTCCCACCAGTCAAGAAAAGTAGACGTTCACATGAATGTGAGCAAACAGTAGCTCGCGAGGAAAAGCGGAAAAAATTTATTTTAACGATCATGCGGAAAATTAGTAGTTTATGAAGAAAATAATTTTTATTGCCTCGAAGAAATATCCGAAACCATGATATGGAATTGCTTATCGGAAGTTGTATAAAAAATAAAGTGTGACTCTATATGTGAATAAATGGATGACTAGTCAAGAAGACTGTTTCCTGATTTTTTCTTGAGTAGAATCTTCTATTTTTGCAAACAGGAGAACAGGATATGTGCTCATGATCAGTGCAGAAATACTTCAATATGGAAATGTCTCCTATATTCAACAACTTTTTAATGATAACGAAGTTCTTATGGATTTTTCTCTATAATAATAAATAAAAAAACTCACTGTGAAATTTTTCTCTTCGTCAAAATTGCCATTATTTCTTAAAACTACTAACCCTATTTTCAGATTAAGAAATTTTCTATTTTAAAATTTAACTGTCGCATTTGATGTAAAAAAATTGAATCGACGATTCTAGTGTATAAAATTAATTAATTCTTCAAGTAAATATGAAATTTTGCTCCCATTTTTTTTTTAATTTTTACTCTCGGAAACAAATTATCTATATTAGAAATACAAACAATAATTAGCCACAAAATAAATGCAGAGTAAATTAGTTACAAACAAATGTATACAAATTCATCACATCCTTATAACTCTATCATATCATCTGGTTTTATTCTGTTTTGAAGTTATATACTGCTCTTAAATTATCGGTGGAAATGAATCATTTCCAAAACAATGATGTACTTAAAACCATCATTGAATGGACTCTTTCAAAGTAACATCAATCATTCATGAAACTGATTTAAAACAAATCAGGCAAGTCAGAAAGAAATATCTCCTGTTTCTTTTTTAAAATGGCACAGAAGAAAAAAAAAGAAAGGAAATGTTTTAATCACAGATTCTAAAACATAACAAGTTTTTGATATTTCTACGAACCTTCGAAAGTTCAAAACCCTTTTTTTTTAACAATTAGTTTTAACTTGAATCCCAAACAGAAAGGAAAAAAATTGCCAAAACCAAACATTATTTCCTCAGTTGCACAAAACAGTAGTCATTCGTACAAGCCACAATCCGAGAACTAACGGTTTAAGCTCGAAAAGAGAAAATAAAAAAAAAAAATATCGGGATCTATCCGGGACTCTGAAATCCTTCTACGAAAGAAAAGAAATAAGATTAAAAAAAATTGAACTATACAAAACTGCAAATGTCGCAAAAGGATAGTTTATAGAAGTTCTTTATTCCCTCTCTTTTCCAAACAATTCGACTCCAGGAGGGAAACGCCAAACAAATCTGCGCCAATTTATGTGAGGGATTGTTGAAGAATAGAAATATTTGAAATATTTTTCTTTTGTCGGTATAAGACTAATTTTTTTCATTTTTCACTGAAGACATTATTCTAATCGTTGCTTTTTTATTTCATTTCTACATATTTCTGAATGTTCATATATGATCAATGATCAACGAAGAAGATGGTTAATTTTGCCTCACAAATAACAGAAAATTATTCGTGTGACGTAGTTTTATTTTTGTGCTTTTCTAACATATTTATTCTTAATAAATTAAAGGCAATAAAAAATATAAATATTATTTAAAATTGACATATATTCTATTGCAAATTCACCGAGATTAAATATACGTCATCTATCTTGTTCAATTTTTGTGAGATTTTCATTTTAAATTGAGTGAAGTAGAAATTTTAAAACAAATGTAACAAGCGATATCTCCCATAAACTTTCTTGCGTACTCTCAAATGTAAGATATATTATACTTTCCACTCCCGCATAAAATTGTGGAAGGTGGACAAGTTCATTAATTTCACGAGTACTCAGATATTTCACATAAGAATGTATATTTCGCTCATTAGTGGAGTGAAAAAATAGAGCATGTATTTTTCGATGCCATTTTTCCAACTAATCGAAGCCAAAATCTGAAACAGAACTATCATTGTAATCGCGAGTTTACAAACTAAATTTCATTTATTTAAGTTGTTGTGTTTTTAAATTTTCGCATTTACATCCGTGTGAAAGTACATGATGTCAAACGTTGAAATTCTAGACGTATTCGAATCTAAATTTAATAAAAATCTACACTTTGGTTGCTCTAACTCTTCCTTTTTGTAGTTAATCGCGTTAACTTCAATTACGACAGATGGATAGACAATATTACTTTGGATAAGTCAAGTTCAAAAGTCTATGAATTTGGTGTAGAATTCATATACTGAATTTGAACTGTCTAGGTAAAAGCCTTTTTTTTTCCTTGATAGACTTAATGCTAGAAACATGTGTGGCGATTCATCAAAAACTCGAGCGTGAATTATTTCATGACTAATATACTTCGTCTTTGTATACTTATACAAGTATATCTTTATCTACTTGTATATGTAATAGGGAAAAGTTGTAACATACATTTTACACAAATATTTCTATCAGAATTTTTACTCATTCTTATGATAGGTCCTTTCACAACAAAACAGTTAGTGCATAACCGAAATGGTTAATGAGAGGTCATGAACATGAGTTTACATTTTTAAGCAGATTTCAAATTTTAACTAAATTTACATATACTTTTATGTAAAAGGAAAATAAGTGCAGTTACAACTAATTTCTGATTCTATGGATATTATTTCTAAATTTGTATTAATATTGCGGGTCCAAAAAAATGCTTAGATCTTTCAGCCATTTACTCAAAAGTTTAATTTTTTTATCCTTATCTTTTCTGTCTCCAATTTGAAAGAAAAATGCTTCAGAACTCACAAATTTCATTTACAATTTTTATGCTATAAAATAAAACAATATTCAGAGGAATTAACTTGTCTTGGAATTTCGAAAGATTCCAGATATACGAGGAGGAATTTGATAGTTTTACACTATAGATAAATATGTCAAGATAAAAGTGAGAAGAATTAATTCTACTTCTACATTTGGCAATATTCTTTGGCTCTGATAACTCTGTACTTTTCGGTTTTCTGCATACTCATCCTGCTATGCATATTTGTGTAGCTACATCTGTGAATATATATCTGTGGAATTTTACTTTATGCTTTGAGACTACATTTTGCTTCTTTTACCCGGATTTTACTAAATCTATCTACAAAAAATTGGAAATTTTTTTCGGACTGTTCCACATGTTAAAAGAGACTGAACTGGTAAAACCAGGAACGAAACATTGTCTTACTTTCTTGTAGAACTTTCACTTTTTGAAAGTGGCAACATGTAAAAATCAGAGTCAAAATAAATTAATATAGAACGAAGAACGAAGTTGCTCTCAATTTAGATGTCTGATCATTTTTTACTTTTAAAAGCTTTATTAGGAGAAAGGGAAACAGTTTGTTTCTGCAAATCTCAACATTTGGTGACCTCGATACGTGATTTATGAAAATAAGCAAGAAAAATACAGGTCAGACAATTTATTTATCTTTTAGTAACGGATGCTTTGAGCGTTCAAGGTCAGACGATCTAATACATTTTGCTTTCGTGCTTTGTCTTAATTTTATGGAAATGGAAGCACTAATTCAGAGACGAAAACCTATTAGAGCATCTTTTAAGAGAATATGTAATGGAATTAAACTTGTAATAGATAAAGAAAACCCGGACGAAGAATTTATAAGATCAAAATTGACAACTTTAGAACGTTTATCAGACGAATTTCGCTCTTATGATATTCAAATTTTAGATTCAGAATATTCTTCTGAAGAGCAGTTTAACAGTGAATGGGAAAGCGTCGAAGAATACAAAGAAAAATTAGATTTGATTAAAGTTAAACTTGAAATGCTCTTGAATGTTGAAATGTTTTCAGAGCGGTTCATTTGGAACTGATTTTGAGCCTCTCTACTCAGGGATTTTTACTTGGATTTAGAAGATTTATTGCGAGTAGAGGGCGTCCATCGATAATTTACAGCGACAATGGTAGTAATTTTGGCGGATCCAACAATCTCTTTGAGTCAATTGATTGGAATATTGTTGGAAGGGAAGCTACCATACTTAAGATAGACTGGAAGTTTAGTCCACCAGCAACACCATAGTGGGGAGGTTTTTGGGAATGACTTGTGAAAATGATTAAGAAACTTTTACGTCGTTTCTTGGGCCAGGTGTCTTTAAACTACGAAGAGTTCATGAGTGTATTGTGCGACTGCGAATCAACTGAGAATTCCAGACCCCTTACATATGTAATAGAGGACTCTGACGATCTCATTCCTTTGGCACCGTCCTTGTTTTTAGGTGAAATTCCATAGTTTGGTGTACCTGACTTGGATCATCTAGATCGAATTGATTTCAACAAGAGACTTAGACAACTTCAAAGTGTGCAAGAACTTTGGAGAAGAAGATTTAGATTGGAATATCTCAGCTTATTGGTTCAACGTCCATCAGCAATGTTAATTTCTATAAAGATTAAAATTGGGGATATAGTTCTCGTCGAGTGTGACAACAAGCGCAAAGTGCTATGGCCTTTAGCCAAAGTGACTGAGATATATCTATGAAATGACGGCAATATTCATGTTGTTGGTGTCAAAACCGCTTCCGGAGAATTAGTTTGACCAATAAAGAAAATATTCCCTCTCGAAATACCTTCATCTATGAAGTCAGATGAGAAAAATGAAACTGAAACACTTGAAAAGGAAAATATAATTTCGGAATCACCGATGAACAATTCTGTTCCAGAGTTGTCCCAGAAGTTTAGAACTATCGTGACTAGATCTGGAAGACAAATTAAACTCCCATCCAGATTTATTACTTGAACTCTAATTAAGAAACTTTAAAGTTTTTACACTAAGAATTGAATTTTTAAGTATTTAACTTTATTTAGTTTCATAATTGTTTCATTAGTGTTTTGATTAATTTATGTGTCATTAATCAAAAAGTGGGAGGATTGTTGAAAGAGACTGAACTGGTAAAACCAGGAACGAAACATTGTCTTACATTCTTGTAGAACTTTCACTTTTTGAAAGTGGCAACATGTAAAAATTAGAGCCAAAATAAATGGATAGAACGAAGTTGCTCTAAATTTAGATGTCTGATCATTTTTTACGTTTAAAAGCTTTATTAGGAGAAAAGGAAACAGTTTGTTTATGCAAATCTGAACACCACAAGCCCAAAGTTGGAGTTATGGAGTTACAATTTTCTAAAAGAAAGTTAGTAAGGGAAAGATCAATATTGAATAAAATACTTCGTAAAACAATATAGGGATTATATTTTTGGAAATATAATGCACCTAATGGTGAATATTAAATGGTAACCAATCAATTTATTGGTTTATAATGACCAATCAGAAGTAAGGAATAAGGATACCGAAAATAAAGATGATGACGATCTTCTTTTTGAAACTTCTATTTTTCTTCAGAGAAATATATCGAGGGAACTAATTTATTGGCAAATAAACAGAAATATGAGGAATTCGGCAATTCTTAAATATTTGTCGAGCCCAAACCGACTATAATTTAATTTAACCTTTCATTCACTCAAGATAGTTCTTCCTGAAATCTATTTTTCCAATAATAAATCCCTATTTGTAAAAAATATCCCCCTTTGAAAAGGAAACTAAAATTATACCAAATAAAATAAATTACTTTTTATTGAGATTGATTAAAGGTGCTTGACACGGCTTTGTGACTTGGTTTACTTTCTATCGCATCTCAACGAACAACTTCCTTTTTGCTAATATTGATTAGCTCGATCTATCATTGAAGTCAGATTAACTTATATGTATGCCCTTTTTGTAATTTATTATACATGCGTTTTTGAATCAGTTTAGAATGTAACTTTATTTAATTTAAAGACTATTTAGAAACTGCTTCGATACCAAATATGTGGCCTCGGTGGCTTGATGAAAGATTCTCATCTTCGGGACTGGAGGGTTTCAGATTCGAGACCCGATTCCCCAGAAAAATTGCCGTGTAAGCGAGTCTACTAAATCCGTACGACGTACAAATGTAAAACGATGCCGAAGTTTGCAGAGGGGTGGGAAAACTCAAGTGTCACCCTCGTTATCTGATCACTATTCAAAATAACGATGTCAGTCCCAAAGTAGCACTGGAATTTTAAAAACGGCGATTAATATATCCAAACTAAGACAACTAAATTCATGTAGATTATATATGAAACTTAATGACATTTATTTTTCATTAAAACGCTTAAGACAACCTTTAAGCAAATTCTGAGGAGCCTAAGTATTTTTTACTAAAGATTATTCATTTGAAATCAATTTGCTGAAGTTTGTCGAAATCTTGATAGGAGCAAAAGAACAATAAACATCAATATCAGGGAGGTTTTGACCAAAAGAAGATTTTCTGTACTGTTTTATTTCAGGAAAGTGGTTTTTCTTTTTTTACATATCCATATTGAAATGGGTCAATTTGAACCTCGAAATTTTGATGAACTATTACATTTAAAAATTTTCCGAGTACTAAAAACATATTTTTAGAATTCTGTCTGTCTGTGAACGTGATTACTCATAAACATATTAAGCTAGAGAAATGAAATGTGGTTCGTGTTTTGAACATAATTGCTAAGTATCAATTAAATTTTGGATGAAATCGTAAAAGAGGAATTCTGTCTCCATTTCTATGTGTATGTAAAGGCAAAATCTGAAAAAGCATGGAGAGCCACAAGCATCAACGTTGTTAAGCACAATTTAAGTATTGCGGATCTGCGGATCAACTTTGGAATAAATTTGCTCATGGTATAACCGTTTGCATATTAGAATGTTTATGAACTCAAAAATTCAAAAATGTAAAGGTAAGCAAAATTTCTAAATGATAAAATTTTTGAAAAATTGAATCAAAACTGTAAATTTGCATCAAATTTTAGTTTCAACTGATAAAAAAAAAAACATGATATCTGAAATGAAAAATCTTTGTACTCATGAAATCGAGCTACAAAAGCTATTAAATAGGTATCGCATAAAGCCAATTTTCCTAATAAATTAGTGGTCCTCAAAGGCGGTTAGTATCAAAATTAAAGATAATTTTTTATCTGAAATTATTGACTCCTCAAACATTATTTTTTTTCGAAGGAGATGTATAAAACCATAAAATTAATAATTAATTGATAATCACTGAAAAAAATTTAAAATCTTCCTTTTTTATGCTGTTCTTCAGTTTCAAATACTCATCATTTAATATAATATAATAAAAGTCAAAATTTAATAATAATTTTAAGCTTATCTTCACCATTCAATTTTTGGGCAATTTTAATAATATAAAATATATTAATTGTAGTAATCATTTACTAAACTTTATTTTCTCTTTTAAAATGCTATGAGTCGAACCTATTCGAAGTGAATTAGAAAATTGAATTTTGGTGAAACAGCATTCCATCCAAAGCTACCTAATTTATAATTTATCTAATAGTGTTTATCCTTATATCTTTGATATTAATCTCATAATATTCTATTATAGAATTCGACGCAGGAATAGGGTACTGAGGAAGTTTAATTTAGACTAGTTTACCTTAAAAAGTTATTTTATGTGGGTCTCTAGAAATAATTAATCACAGAAACGAGTTTCTTTTTTTCATAGGGAGTTTGGATAGTTAGGGTTGTTAACATTTTCATCACCCGAGCTCTTAGTTTCTAATGGAAAAATATTGTCAAAAAATTACGATAATACTATATGAAAATATATGAAATGGAAATATTTGAAAAATAGCACATCTATGTACACGAAAAATAGCCTAAAATATTATTCAGTAATTTGAATATTATAGAATATTAATATTATTAATATGAGAAAAAATAAAGCTGCAACAATGTATATAATGTCAAAAATCATGAAAAGGTTTTTTTTATTATTGAAATTATTCTTTATTAAAATATAAATATAGTATTCTGCAAAGTTTGAGGATGAAACTAGTTAATTCAAGGTAATTGTAATAATATTAAGTGAGGACTATAATTCATTTTTGAATTAATTAAAAATCGCCATAATATTCTTCAACTATCATTATGGTAAAATTTTAATCTAATATAACAAAGCTTTAAAATATTTTAAATCTAAACGCCCTATTTATTTTGGTAAGATTTATGCTAATGCTGGAAAACCCTGGGATTAATTTCTTCAAAAACTATTCAATTATATAAGAATTACTTAAAAAGACTCTATAAAAATGAATATATATATATATATAAGCATTTAAATCCATGATATCGGTCAAATGATATATATTACAAAAGTAAATAACACTTTTTTCCTTAAATTCGTTTCGAAATTTTATAATGCTTCAGAAATGTTAGGAAAAAATATCAATTTCTTAAGTAAATACCTGTTTTCTTCAGGGATTAAAGTTTTATCATCATTAGTGATAAATTTTTTTTGAATAAAAGGATCTTCAATATTTTTATAAATATGAAATTACAAAATCTTTATTATTAATGCTTAAAGATGAAGTAAAGCAGCTGCTTTCTCACCAGCAAGAAAACGCAGGAACTCACACAAATCACACGCAGCTAAAAAAAAATAACTGGTTGAACTCAAGGAGAAAAAGGTGAAGAAAAATAACTTATCAGGATCAATCCAGGTTTCTGAAATTCTCTTTGCAAAAGGAAAGAAATAAAACAAAATCAAATGTTCTAGACAAAGCTGCAGCGTCACAAAGAGATTGTTTAGAAAACTTTTTTATTCCTTCCTCTATTATTTTGCCCCCTAAGAATGGTAGTGAAATGTGGTTTCTCGAGGAAAATGTTAAACAAAGCGAGGCCCATTTATTGAAGCGACTGTGACGGAATAAAAATATTTGGAACGTTTTACCTTTACTTGACTCGGACTCATCAAGTAGCTTTCTTTTTTTTTTTTTTTTTTTTAGTTCACAGATATCATCTAAGCAAACTTAAAAGAATTACAAGATTCCAATAACGAAGCAAGCACCAAAAAAGGCATTTTACCCCCATTTAATTTAAATCTGTAATTTGTGAAGTGAAATATCCCCCCCCAAAATGATGATTTATATAACGATATCTATTTTTTCAAATTCAATTCTTAAGCTTATTTTAGTTCCGCAAATTATTGGCGCATATTTCAAAAATTTTCCGGTTTGTATCTGTCTTCAGATAAAATTTATAAAATAAGAAAGTTTAAAATATGAATTATGCAAGCATGGAAATTTTCAGCATTTTAATATTGGAAAATCAAATTCCTATTCCGGTTTTAATATTTTCTCCTCTCTCCAGAGTATCTTTTCATGAAGTTTATCTTTCGTCAAATGAAAATGATTTTGTTTCCAACGCCAGTTTGGAGTTAACTTTTTGTGTATACCAGAACTAATTAAAGAAAATATTTTATTTTTGTATCAATGAAAAGTGCCTTTTTAATATTTTAATTTCGATAATTAAAAAAATGTTTTTAAAAAATTTGCCTTTTTCCCCTTAAATTTGATTATTTTTAGCATAATTTGCTGCAATGATTACCATATTTGCATTGAAGTTCAAGCCATTTTCATTGTTTCATCAAATATTTATTTGTATGTTTTCCTTAATTAGTTAAAAACCAAAAAAATAAAGATTCTATTTATATTTGTACGATATAAATGATTACCTTTAAACGGTTTCATAACGAATTTTTGCTGTTTGAATGATTATAGGTTCCAAGTAAAAACGGTTTGCATTACCACTCTCAAAGCTTTACATTAATAAGAGATTATAATGGACTCTTACCCATATGTTATATATTGATAAATGGATGAATGTCCTTTACAGTGATAAAAAAAATGGAACCTCGATGAACCTTCAAAATATTGGCAATATTTACGGAAGCGGTAAAGAACTGTTTTAGGAGATAATGTGGTGGTGGATCCGTGATTGAATGGGCGGATTTCGACTTCAACAATCAAGTGGTTTTGGGATTTTTAGATGGCTGACAGATTTCTTCTAAATACTTAGAAACACTAGAAAACCAACTTATGCCATTTGCAAAAAACATAAGGGGACGAATTTGGGAATATCAGTTCCTCTACATATCTCCAATGCCACTAAAAATTATTTAAACTCCAAAGATGTTACTGCTCTTGAATGGTCACTGATGAGCCCTGATCTAAGCCCAATTGAGGATATTTGGGGCATCTTGTTATGGAAGGTATATGAGAATGGAGGACAATTTTATTCAGTGAATGCTTTGAAGACAGCCATTGAAAAAACATTACAGAACTTGGACCAGAGATATTATAATCCGTAATTATGTCAATGGAAAAACATGCATTCGTAGCCGTACTGAAAATGGGAAAACATTACACTATCAAGGACATTGTATTGAGCACCTTTTGTTGAAATGTTATATATTCTATAAACTTTTGATATATTTAAAAATTCCATCTTCTTTTATAATTGAAAGACAAATTTTTTTTCAAGAATATTTCGTTGAATTCATGTTGCATATGGTTTGAATAAATATATTTGTAATTGGTATTTGTTTCTCTTTCTATTATGCTAAAGCATAAATTTTCCTTGAATCTATAGACTTTTTGAACAAAGTGTATTGTTGTGATCAACGGCGTATAAGAAAGTAAAGTTACAGTACTTCGTAAAACAACGTTCATCTTAATGTTAGATATTACAAACAGCTGCGATTTTCATATGATTTTGACAAATAATTCCTTTTAGAAGGTTCGTGCGCACAAAGAATAGACCAGGGCGAAAAGCAACAAACTAACATTTACTTAAATTTAAATCTTAATTACAAGTTAAAATGTATTTTGTTGACGGAGCCATGAGTTTCAAATTATATTTAAAGAAATTAATTGAAGTTATACACACTTAATGTTTTGGCGTACCCAGCTGATCACCAAAAACAATTAAACAGTATGATCCAAATTTAGCATTAGATCTTTATGCACCTCTTGAGTAATACCTATTGACTGGATCACAAACGTATTTTGTGCACAGTTTTTTTAACACTAAAGCTACCACGAGCGGGTCATTTGACCCGCTTCCAATGGCAATTCCAATGTATCGGTGAAATGCCGGTAGGTTTAGTGTTAAGTATGCGGTTTCGATTTCTGAAGAGAAAAAAATTTTGATCATTGTTTTCCGATAGAGAGGAGAAAGGTGCTACTGTGTATATAAGCATAATACCATTATTTTTGAACAATTAATTGAAACAAATTTTTCTTATAATTAATCAAACTACACGTGCATTATTGCATCGTATGATATTTTATTGCTTGTTGATCAACTGCAATTTAAACTTCTTTCAGCATTGCAATTGGTTTCTAGCCCATCCAAGCTTCACTGAGAAAGTTCCAGTCTCTTTAAATCCCAGTATTATTTGCTGAAGGTTTTTTGTCTATAGAAATGATTTGAACAAGACAAAAAAAAAGTTTCTCCTGTAAAAAATACTCATCCTCGTGAAATTAATGCCATAGTCACAAAACTCTGAATTTAACCTATTAACCGGGTATAACGAAATATTTCAACGCGGAAAGAGTTGGATATAAGTTAATTACACGGTTAACAGGTTAATGAAAAATGTCTATGCACACATTACATTAATAGAGGAATTTATACAAATTTCTAGTGTCGCTGCGCCTTTTTGCTTTTATTGGTGAAAATATAAACCATTTTTCCTCTTTTGTAATAAAGCCACATATTTAGGAAAGTAAATGTAGTAAATTTGGTTGTAAGTTAGATTAAAGATTTCGAAAAGGAAGCGTTCAAACAACACTTGTTTAATTTTTATCATCCTGTGTTTCATTAAATGAGTGTAAAATCTGTATTTTATAAAATTAATTTATAGACATTAATTTAAAGCGTAGGATTTATATCCTACTTTTAATTTCCCTTTTTTAAAATATAAAATCAATTCTAAATAACTCCAAGTTAAATAAAAGAAAATAATTAAATAATGAGTTATATAATATATCTCTTTAATTGTTTCCATACTTTAGAATTCGAAAGCAAAAAATTGCACCAATTCAGAATTTAGCATGCATAAAGTATAAAATAAAACGAGTTCGAAAATCAAATAAAACGAGCTCTCTATTAAACTGCATATTAATTATTTCGGATTTAAAAAGTTACTTCTTCCCAAGCGAGATTATATTCAAGAAAAATGGAAAAGATTCTCTGAAAACGGCTCTTATAATTATCTTTTGGATTGAAAAAATAAAAATTGTAACTGCCATTTCAAAAGATTTAACGATGAGCATATAATCCTTTTTTATTTTCAATTACATTACATAATATTATGCAGTTAAGAATTTTAAACAATGCAATAATTATTTCGAAAGAAAAAGTACGCTATTACAGTCTAGAAAAATTGTTAATGTATTCATATTACTAAGGAGCGCCATATAGAGATAAAGCGTACTGAAAGAAAATAATTTAAATGAATAAGTATGAAATAATGATGAAAATATTGTTATTTTTAAATAACAATATTAATTGTTAGTTTTAAATATATTACAATAATATTTAATAGTAAAAAAAGCATTTACTAAGCATTTTTAAATGCATTAATTTACAAGTTAAATCAATTAAATCAGTTTATTAATTTTTCAATATTTTTAAAATAGTGTTTACAAAACTGCTCATCGAACAAGTAAGCCATGAAAGTTTGTCAAAATTGTTTCTCTATCTGATCGAAAATTCTCATTCGATGATTTTTAGAAAGATTTTTGGTTAATAAAATTATTGATATTTTAAAACAAAATCATATAATATTATGTGTTTTTAGGAACGTGATTATTTTTTTTACTATGGGAAATATTGCCAGAACCTACTATAATATTTTTTTCTAAATTAAGTGATATTAGTAGTTAATTGTTAAAAATAATACCATCTTTTTATTCAATTTGTTTTGAATTAATCTGAGGAATATAAATCGATAGATATATATATTAGTCTTACCTATCTTACGAGAGGTATTTGTTTCACTATTAAAATATTGTATAAGACCGGTACATGGCATACCAAGGTTGATAAACTATTAATTTTGCTGGCGATCCCAAGTCGGCTAAACTACAGAAAACTTGTGGTTAAATTGTTAACATACATCTAATTTCTAATATTTTACTCATCTTTCGCCTGATTGGTTTATTGGTTTTAATAATGCAAGAGCTAGGCCTGGATATTTTGAATCAAACATATGGTTAAAGAGGATATTGATGATAAAATTATGACAAACTTTAAAAAAAATTGTTTAGAATTTCTTAAATTAAACTAATTTAAAGGAATAAAGTCTTCAAAAATGCTTGATAATGCAATAAGAATGATAAAATGGCATTAGAGTTTGATAAAGAAATTTTAGTTTAAAGATCTCTATAAAAAATATTGAAATATTAAAGCATTCTATAGAAATCAGGTAAATAAAAAGGCGTATAAGACAAATGACCTATGTATATTCTTGGTTAATCAGAAAGGTTCTCAACTTTCTCCAATTTCTTCAATCTTTAAATTCCTTCTGCGATTCGAAGATTTCAATATTTGCTTTGAAGATTTCAATATTTGAATTCAAATATTTGCTACTAATATGAGTTTTTTTTTTCTGAATTTCTTCAGTGATATTTATTTTCATTTTCAATCGTTTATATATCAGCGTTTAGAAGAAATATAAAATTAAATTATTTAAGTTTATAGTACAATTGATTTTATTTTATTGAGGCCTATCTTATATTGTAAACATTTTACCCACTGTTATAAGAATGGAATTAGATAGGCCCAAATCGACATACTTTGCATAGTTATTTCTCTAGCTATGTGTTGGTGTATTATACAGTGATGAAGCTTTCAAATAACAATGAAAATAAAAATACAAATTCAAAGAAAACATATTATTTGATTAATAAAAAAAAAGAGTCCGAAAGTAGGATTCGAACCGTAAATGCAATTTTTACACCGTCGATGTCAGGATTGGCGGACACTAATTAAAATATCTAACATTTCTGGCGTCCAAAAGAAGTCATGTCAATAATATATTCATCAGTATCAATGGAATTGCTATAGTTTCTGTCAATCACTGAAGTCTTATCTATACAGATTTAGGATGAACGTATATACAGGGTGATCAAGAAATAACAGGAGGTGTTCGGAGCCCTGTAGCGTGTTATGTACTGGACGAAATATAACAAAATTTGGCCACTATAGTTATTAAAGTATGGGGTTTCGATTTGTCAAGAAAAAAAATTAATACCAAAAAACACCAATAGGTAGAATCCTTGTGCTACTATCAAAAACTTCATTATGTCATTTTCATATACGGGTATTTTGTGACATGATATCGAGGAAAGGAACGGTTACGATAATTCAAATCATTCTACAAAAATTTGCCCGTCGATGGCGTTGTCACTACGGGAACGCACCTTATTAGTTAAGCTGTTTTATCAGTGAATAAAAATGCCGGAATGAAAATGCCAGTGCTGCTCTTCATGAATACCGGCAATTAAAACAGTTAGTAGAGAACCGATGACCATAACTTAAGAAGAATGGTTGAAATATTTGAAACAGCAGGAATTCTTGGTGCGCAACCAGGCCGAGGACGTAAAGGTACCAAGCAGGAACAAGTTGAAGAGTTTGCAACTGCCGTTTATGGATCATTCGATATCTAATAAGCATGCTACCAGCAGTGCACGTTCAGTATCACGACAAACAGATATCCCGTTCTCGACAGTGCAGAAGATACTGCGTAAAATCTTGGAATTTTATCCGTATAAGATAACACCCATTCAAGAATCCCAGGGGACAGAAATATCCAATTTGAGTTTGCTTTGAGATTTTTGGTTCAATTGTAAGTGGAAGACGAATGACCGTGGCCGATATTATGAAGCTATAAGGTTCACTTTCATGTGCACAGATGAATAAATGCCGATACGCTGTGAGCCACCGTCGAAAACTTTCCAATCCTCTTCCAATCGAGCCTTAGTCATAACGCCATCGACGGGTGAATTTTTGCAAAATGACTTGAATTCGAGTAACCCTTCCTATTATCCCCGATATCGTGTCACAAAATACCCAAATATGAAAATGAAGTTTTCACTCGCAGAGCAAGAATTTTCCCTATTGGCATTTTTTGGTACTATTTTTTTTTCTTGACAAATCGAAACCGCATACTTTAAAACGTATGATGGCCAAATTTTGTTATATTTAGTTCAGTATATAACACGCTACAGGGCTCCGAACGCCTCTTGTTATTTCTTGATCACCTTGTAGGTTGTTAGATAGTTATTGCAAACTATTCTATCAAAATGACTCCCTTAGTAAATTGTCATGGATAAGGGACAATGCTGACCGCCAGATGAAACCAGCTTGGCCAATATGAAATTTTAAATACTTTGCACCGAATGTGTATCGTATGTTTATTTTATATTAAAACATGATGTATCTTGACAACTAAATTTATTTTGCATATATTATTACTAGAAGAAATCTAGAATGTTCTGCTTCATTCTACTCAATCACTTTTTACATAAACATGGACATATTACATACATACCTTCCTTCGATTTGTCAAAATATATTTTACGTATCGAAAAATTTATTAAAAGTAAATTTCAAAAATGCTGATATCTTTCAGTGAATTGCATTTTCCCAAAAACCAATGAGGGCCTCTAAATTTTCAACGTTCGAGTTATAAAAATGCATATAGTTCATTATTTGATCTGTGCTTATATCAATATGTTTCCTCAGCATTTAAAATATGCATACAAATTTTGAAATACTTAAAACAATGCTTGCTCACCAATGCATTTAGTCATTCCAAAATGAAAATGAAAGAAAAAGAAATTAACTATGAAAAAAATTCATGGATTTAAAAAAAAGGAAAACCTTGAGATGCCTGTATTGAGATAAGAACAAGAGTTCTTACACTAATATTGCACTTGTACTAACTACATCTTTTACCGTACAAGCTTTTTCACTTGGCATAGTAAAACAGAACGTCGTAACTGGCTCGAATTGTTACTGGGGAATGTAGCAAGAGCATCAAATTTATTAGCTTAAAGCTGTGTACAAAAACATAAAATAATTTTATTAGTCGCTCTAACCAAACAAAAAAATACGTTGCACATGAGATTGTAAAGTATTGTAAAATATCATAAATAATGCAATGCGTCATAAATATTACATATACATTATAAATATTATATTTCTTTTATCTAGAGAAAAGATAGAATTTCCGAAAAATTATTATTTATCTGTTAAAAAATGAAGAATCCGACCTAGCAAGTAAACAAGATTAATTTAGAAAAACCATTACTTATTTTAAATAATTCTGTGTTAATGATAAATTTCATTTCACATTACAGAAAAGCCAAACACGTATGAAAAAAATATATGATATAAATAAATATAAAAAATAGCATATAATAAATTTTAAAAATGTGTACATACTAATATAATACATAATAATATATAACCATACATAATTAATATAATGCATGATCAGTAATATAGCAAAAAACATCCTAAACACTATAAAATTTTCGAAACGTTTTATTAAAGTTTAAAATGAAAATTATTTTTCGTTAGCAAGGTTTTCACTTTCAGATTTTCCCTATTTTAGAAATTACTTGAAAGCTGTCTCAATGTATTTGTTGTCTTGTTATTAATTTATCACTCTGAAAATAATTTATTTTAAAAATGCAACTTTTTTTATAATAAGGATGAATACATTTGTAAGTTCAAGGATAACTTCTGAAAATATAAAAGCACCAAAACAAATTTTATATCATCTTAAAGTTTAAAAAATTATCTTTACAATTATATAATTTTTTGTATAAAGTTTAATTACTGTTTTTATTTAGTTTTTTAATAAATATTTAAACATATTTTACAGCAATATATTCTACAAAAAATAATAATAAAATTTAATTTGCATGTGCACGCTACAAAGGAAAAATTAGTTTTATCAATGTTTTAATGTGTTGCAATTAAGTTATCACTCACTGTAAGCCAAGCCAAAAAAAAAAGTTTAATTCTCAGCATGTACCTATAAGATATCAAATAAATACGAAACATGATATTTTCTAGATAAATAAATGCAAGGAGGTAATATTTGTGAATTTTCAAAAAATCTATATTAATAATTCAATCATTATAATTTTAGGCAAATATTGCTTTCTATATACAGGAGAATCACACAAATTCGGGCTCAAAAACTACTTTCTAAACCGTTTTTAAAGTCAAATACATCTAACAGGAAAAATGCAGTAAAATATACTATTTTGCACAGTTTGAATCAATAAAAGTTCTGACGAATTACAAATTTTACATTTCTATACATATTCTAATCCTATGGGTCAAATTTAGTAAAATATTCTTGATACACTAATATTTCAAACATAAAGAAAAAACCTCTCAATTGTGATTAAAACTGACTGAGTTATAAAAATCTGAATATTACAGTCTTGCATAAATACATGATTTTAGAGCAATCCATTGATCGTCTTAATGAAGTTGTGCCAATCACTGCCCGGATTTCTTTAAGGTTGAGATTCCTTATTATTTTTTAATATCGGCAATACGTATCCTTGATTATACTCGGTCATAAATAATACATCTGTCAAATTTAATAAAAAAAATAGAATTTTTTTTTAATTTAAAATTTTGTCTTTCAAAAACTTGCCATTGAATATGTTTCCTTATGAACAATCTGTGCCAAAAGACTGTATAAAATTTCATAATTTTTTCTGAAGTGCATTCATAGACTGTAACAAAATAAAGTATGATTATTTACACCTTTTTTATTTTTTTGAAAGCACAATTAGAAAGTGAATTTTATGATGAATCAGAAAAATTTTTATTAAAAATTACCTTGAGTAATTGTAAATATATATATAAATATAAATATTCTATATTACTCAGATGAATGATTCTGATTCGATTATTTTCTGCTCACATATCTTTTAAAAACATGTTTGTTTCGCCAGAAGCTTTTATTTTATTTAATCACTTCCACTTCAATTCAAAGCTCAAATTTTACAAGAGTTGACAGAAAATTAGAAAGATACATAGTAAAATAAACAGAACAGCGTAAAGATTCTATAAAAGTATAAGTTATATAACTCTCAAAATTTATATCTTATAAGATTTTGCTGATTAAACTATTATGAACCCAAATCAAATTATTATTAATAATTATATATAATATTATTATATATAATTATTATTAAATATTGAATGGCAATTTTAGTGAGCATTAATCTCGGTAAACCAGCTGGGCGCCAAAGGTGGATAGTAAATAAATAAACATTTGGCTAAGTCTCATTTTCTTCTCTTTTCTCCTGCGCTTTCACTCAACTTAACATGCATTAACTTGCATTATACTATTAATGAAAAAGTTAAAATTTCCTTGAAGTCCATAATTCATTAAACTCAAAGTTCAATTCTTCGGCAAGGAAAATTTATTTTCATATTTTAATAATTGCATCCTAAGATGCGAATCAACCAACCATACAGCTGTTTCGTGCATTATTTTCACTCATGAAGAGATTTTCTAAACTGATCATTAAATTACTTTGCATTTTAAATGTCGTTTCGTTTTCTTTTTATCCTTTACTGTTAACAAAAAAATATTTTCTCGCTCTAACAGTTATCTGGGAATTGCCTTTTTAAACAAAAATGATAGGAAACTGTTTAGCAATGAAATTTATTTAATGAGTTAGAATTTGCGTAGAAGTAGGGCGTAAACCCTAATAAAAACATAAAAGAATGTTCACAGAAAAGAAAGTCAGACGGAGTCTAAAATCAAGGCTTATAAATTCTAGACAATATAAGTTTAATGAGGTTCATAAGATATTCAATACCCCGTTTATTGTTGAGAATGGGTGACTTTAATTCTGTGTCCTTTTATTTTTTTTCTTTTCTTTTAAAATTTATTTTTATATTGTACCCCTTTTCCTAATTTAGTTCTTACATTGAACTTTTGAACGTTTTTTACAAAGTATATTTCATACACTTTATTTCTTTTTATTAAATGTGAAAAGAAAGAAAAAGCTTATTTTCGGTGAAAAAAATTCTAAACATTATTGCATTCTATTAGAATAAATAATTTTAAAAACCTGTTAAAGTATAAACTTAGTCAATTATATTTTATACAGATTACCGCATTCTTTTTCTGAATTATGTTTGATTTCCTATTAGCTGTATTTTTTTTTCTAAAAATACAATTTAGTAAATTTAGTTAATTATATTTCTAGGTTGCTCAAGTATCTATAGATTATAGTATTCTCTTTCTGAATTATGCTTGATTTCCTATTAGTTGTATTTTTTACTCAAAATATAGAATTTCGTAAATAAAAATTCGTAAATTTAGTTAATTATATTTCCAGGCTGCTCAAATATCTATAGATTATCGAATTCATTTTCTGAATTGTGTTTCTATTACTTGTATTTTTTAATTCAAAAGTAGAATTTTGTAAATTAAAATTTAATTTCTCTGTAACTTAAAATGTAGGGAAGAGTTAAATCCACCCAAATATTATTTGTTTAATTGCATGGTTTAATATATTACTTATGGAATTAAAAGAAATATAAGTGATACAATTTAATGTAGATAGTTTGCAACGGAGTGGAAATAAAGTGAGTAAATCATTTTTAAACAAGATGTGCAGAAAACATTATTTCGCAGTTATATATTTGTTATTACATAGAATGTGCTTTTAGCGTCATTTCGAAAACTTCTTCATCAATAGAAATGTACAATAAATGAAGAACAATTTCTTCTTATGCAGTTCATGTCCGTTGTTTTAAAAAATCACCATTACAAAAATAATAATGTTGAAAATCTCTGGTGACTTTTTGTGTGTAAAATAGTCAGAGGTATTAGGTATGTTGGGAAATTAAATTTTATTGCAATCATACATCAAGTCTAGACTTAGAACATATTACAAAAAGTAAAAAAAAAATCCAAAAAGAAAACTGCAAGATTATCTAACCGAAAGCATCAGAAAATGTGAAATTTTGAATTGATATTTTGAAAATATATTAATAATTCTTAAGTTATTGCTAAAGGAAGTCAAAATTATAAAATTCTAAAACAACAGAAAATAACTGTCTCAAATTGTAATTTCAGACAGTTATTGAAAATTTTCAGTGTCTTTCTATTTGAAATATGATTCATGATAAGAATAATCTACATATCTCTGATATTAGTATGTACAGCAATAAGTTTGAAAAGAAACTAAAAAAGTACAGAATTATAAGAAACAAGCGGAAAACGAGATAAAGGCTGAAAATAGAAAATTCAATAATCAATACCGACAATGAAAGAAAAAAAGCATAAAATAAATCTCAGATCTGAAGGTATTCACAGTTTATTCACTTCAATTTCAAGAAAAGAACTGAAATGAGATTATTCGCAAGTAACTTTTAAATGTTTAAATTTAGTAATCTTCATGAATGAAAAATCTCTGTTTTTAGATTTTGATCATTCCATGACTCTGAAGTTCATAAGCCTTACAATTAAAAAAAATTCCTTAATAAATATTTCATTTCCCCCATATTATTTAACAATTTCGATTTAGAAGTAGCACCTAGATCCTTAATATTTCCCAAAATTTTAAAGTTTAGTACATTAAAAAAAGCGGATTAAAGCATGTGATGAACTTTTCATAGAAGTTAGTTGGAAACAAAGAAAGTGTTATACGACATCTAATACAAGCATCAAAAGATATTATTATGATATGACATTATAATATTATTATGGATATGTCGATGGAATCTCTAAAAATGCCAGAACAACAATTGCTGTTTTCAAGCTCAGAATACATCAGATTTTTATATGATCTTGTAATACTCAGAGATTTCAATTGTTTACAGTTTGAGTAGAAAAATCATATTATGAAAGTTTGTTTTTGTATTCATCAAATATTGTTATATGATTAAAACAGAACAATTAACTACAAAATTATAGCATATTTATATTAAAAGTTATGCTACATAAAAGTTATATTTGAAAATTATCATTGATAATTTCATTTTCTTTTCTAACAAATGATGCAAAACATTTAAAAAGCCGCATTCAATAAACTATCTGGAAAATTTAGAAATAATACCCCCAAATGTTCTTACTGACTTCTATTAACTTTTGTATAATATTCCTCATTAGTTCTCGACGAATGCACTTACAGTTCGGAAAATAATCTTTTTATTTTCTGGTAAAAGATAATATCCAACTTTTATTTTAATTTCTTTTTATTTTTCACAATCCGAAATAATTCGATTAAATTTAATGGAGTAGTTATAGGTTGGTAGGATTGGTAAAATTCAATGATCTTAAAGCGTATTTGTCTCAGCTGCACAGATATTGCCACATTCCACCATCTAAAAATGAATAAAGAATTCTATCCTAAACAATTTTCAAAGGCTATGTATTCACGAATCTGACTGCATCTAAATTTATTCTTAAAGACTAGAAAGAATTTCTGAACATAAAATAGAAAGAAAGAGACAGAAAATACTGCTATTAGGAATAGCTCGCAACCAAAAATATTTCACAGACGAATTTTATATACTATGTAAATCCGGCCGTGTATCAGGAAGACAAAAACAAAACAAAAAAACACGTTATTTGAAGTAAAGCTACAAAAAAGTGAATAAATGAAGTAATAATCATATTTAATATAAACAATTCTCGAATATAAAAAAAATGCTCTTCCATGTTTTCATTCTTGTGTGGGGAAAAATATAAAATATTATCTCATATATTTGAATTCTTTTTCCATTGCAGGATATATATATATATATATATATATATATATTCTTTTTTAGCAGAACGAATGGAAAATGAAATTTTGTGTATACCGTCAAACAACGTATAAAAGATTAAAAGGATATATCAAAGAAGAATGGACGAAGAGACCTTAGAGAGATTTTTGTAGTATATTTGGTAATAAATTTATAGAGAATAAAATATAAAGCCTAAAAATCATTAATAAGTTTTAAAAATATGCGTAAAATTTACATTTTAGTCTCTGAGAAATCTGCAGTTTTTGTTTCTATGCTTTTTATATTCATGTTTGATAATAAAAACAGAAAAAAATCGATCACTTGTAAGAAATATGGTTATTTCAAGATATGTTTTAAAGATTTTTACTTTCATATTTACGAAGTACAGATAAAGTAACATTATCGCCAAAACATTTGAACAAAGAATTTGACAAATCTATTTCAGATCTCCCTGACTCCTATACACACTTTTTTGGCATTATGATTGTCTGTCTGAATGTCTATGAACACGATAACTCTAAAACGCCTTGAATTAGACTGTTGAAATTTAGTATATGGAATTACGACCATATATGTAGATTTCTATCAAATTTTGTACAAAATACATTCACAGGAAATCTGTCTATCTGACTATTCGATTAAAATGAACTCAATAATAACACGCGTTGGTACTTTTGCGTTAGCTAGGCTCAAATGTTGCCAATTGGAACCAAACGCGAATTTGGTGTAAGAAATTTGGCAGAATTCTACATTATTTGGCAATTTTTCGCTTGCGCCTTGCTAAGGGAAAAGTACCCACACTTTTAGCATCTAAAATATAAATATTTATCAAATTTTGAACCAAACCGGTCAAACGGTGACCATCTGACTCACTTTCCTTTCCCATGCATTAAAGGCAATAACTTAAATCAATAAGATTCATTATGTTGTTTTGTAAATTCAGCTGCAGCCTTCGTGTCAAATTTTGATATTGTCAGCAAAAAAGGCATCCAAAATATATACACTTGTGATAGATGCAATGCAAATACTAAATTCGAGTCGAAGATCTATAATTCGTAACTATAGTTCATCATACAATGTAGAGCATTCGGGACATTGCCCAAGATTGCAATTATATGAGAAGAAAGGCGAATAAGATCTTGGATAAGATATGTGAGAAAATTTCTGGAAAAATTCGGGTGTATGCGAGAACATTTCGGGAAGACTACCCTTGCTATTTGCCATTGCATTTGTTAGCATATTTTGTGAGTAAATGGATTGATTGGTCAGAATGTGTTACAATTTTTTTTAAAAAATATTACATTATCTAGAATTATCATTTCTTTAACACTTCACTTGTTATCACTACTTTAATACTAAAGTCAAAGTAATGAAACTTTATTATATATTTATAAAACAATTAACAAATCCTTGTTAATATAATTATATCAATAAATCAGAAAACACCTGCAGTACTTTGCGCCTAAATTGATAATATGCTATTTATTTGCATCTCATTTACCAATACGTTTTCCAATAACTCTATACTGTAATTGTATTTGAAATATTAAATGAATAGTTAATGTTCTCAGGCTAACCATAGACATTATATTAGTGACTTTTACTCGTCTTTATTCCTGCATTCTCTGAATGGGATATATTTCGTTAAATTGCAAATATTTTAAATTTATTTTATTCATTTTGAGATCAATTTCAGTTTCAAATATCTATGAAGGTACGAATTATATAATTTCTATAAATAAAATATAATTTCTATAATTAATTTAACTTAAATAATATCGTTGGAATAATTTCAAAAGAACCAATTTCGGAATTCATTTTTTTCTTTATGTTTGAACCATCGCATTCGATAAATTCTTTTTTGGAAACTTTCATCTGTATGACAGAGAAACTCTTAGGTTAAAGGGTTTTTAAATACTTCGTTCATAGCTAAAGGCTTGAAATACTCGAGAGAATACGTTAAAATAATTTTTGCTGACAGCCAGATAAAAACAACTCCTCTGTCGCATTGTCTGCTACAGATAGAGAGAGGCGGCACTCATATTGAACGGAAGAAAAACGTTCCACATATTTCAGTTTCTTCACAGGCACTCAAATAAATGGACCAAGCTTTGTTTAACGTTTTCCTGGGGGAGTCCCATTCCCAGACATCCTTTTGGTACGAAAAAATAGAGAGCGAAGAAAAAATATCTTTCTCTAAACGACCTCTTTTAGACGAATGCTGCTTTGTGCAGAGAAGTTTTTCTGAGCTTTATCGTGCTTCGTTTTCTTTCACTGAAGAAAAGAATCCTGCATCGTTCTAGATAACCTTTATTTTCACTCTTTTTTCTTTTTAGGATTAATCAATTTGTTCTCGAGTTGCGGTTCCTACGAATGTCTGATGGTCCATGTAGTCGCAAAAGTCAACATTTGCTAGTTACTTTTTCTTAATCTTTGATTTAGAAATCGGAAAAATCATTTCAGGAAAAAGAAAGTTTATATTCCTAGAAACGTGTTCGTACATTTCAAAGAATCATAACAGCCTTTTATTTAGTTTTTTTAAATTGAAAAAAAGCACAAAAATGCGAGAATTTTGCTTGGCAAAGTTTCATGGTTTTTATATAATTTCATACTGAAGTGATTGCTAATTTATACATATAATTCAAATTCCCACTTCTTTAAGTTCAGATTAAATGCTGGTTAATCTGAACCAATATATAAATATGTTGTTGTTGGGACTTACGGCACTTTACAAGTCCGCTGCCACTTATATGTCAGTGATTAAGGATCGTCTCTTGTTTTTTCAGTAGCACCAACTAGAGTCAAGAGTACGTTTTAGCTACTTCATGCAGCACATGCACTTGCGCAACCTCTTTTTACAGGAGCCACATTCATACGCCTCACAGGCGGAACACAGAAGAAGAACAACTATGCCCGAACCGAGACTCGAACCCGGGACAACCAGACTACATAGAAGACGTGCTACCCCTATGTCAGGACGCTGCCTAATACATAAATATTGGTGCACTATAGAGAATATACAGTTAAATTAAATACTGGCTCACTATACAGGATATACAGTTAAATTAAATACTGGTGCACTATTTTGCTTAGACAGTTTTGATGAAACATGCAGAAAATGTTGTTTCACTTAGATTATTTTAAACTATCATTAAACTGCAAGACCCCTTTTGATTTTTCATAAGGTAGTTATTTACAAAAAATCCTTATGTTGTGTATTAACAGTACATCACTCTCTCCCAATGACATGTCCCAGCAATTAGGTATCATGTCCCAATGCATTTTTCAAGTAAATAATCTCAGATTTCATTTCAGTTTTTTTTTTCACTACACGCCTCTGACAATTAGCTGATTCCCTAGGAACATTGGTTATGCTTACTTTCAGTTAAATCTCGTAGGCATAACTTGCTGTAGGTCACTTACTCTTGTAGGCATAATTCTGATGCCAATCAGCCTTATATTTGTGCATTAATTTGAACCCTCTCGTTCTACAAATTCTTTTCCGAACATTTTCATCTTAATAGAAGCCTTTTAGATAAAAGATTTTTGGATACTTTGTTCATAACTAAAGGCTTGAAATATTCGAGAGAGTACTTTAAAATAATTTTCACGGATTTGCACTTAAAAATAACTCTTCTATCGCGTCATCTGATACAAACTGAGAGAGAGGCGGCACTGATATTTCATTAAAACTGTACTATTTTAATAACCGTATGCCTGACTTTTTGATTGTTTTTATGAATATTCGTAGTTGAGTCATTACTAATGTGTCATTAAAAGAGTGGCAGTTCAGGTAATTTAACTTAATTAAAAGTTAATACTGTAGTATTAACTTATAATTAAATATTATTTAAAGTTAATACATACATAATTAAAATTAATTATAATTTCACGTTGGCTGCCTCGGTACTCAGATTTCATTTTCGGATTCGACGAGTTAATTTTGCAAGTAACGAATAAAACACTTCTTTATCTTTCAACAATATAAGAAAAACATACAATTAAACATTTTAAATGAATTTCAATTAATGAAACAATGAATCCTCTATGAATTTCCTTGTAACAATGAAATATATTTTAAATAAAAAGATATTCTGATAAAATTGTCAATACTTGAAAAATTGATTTAATTAAAAAGTCAATTTTCAGGCATTTTAAAATGATGAGAAATTTTTTATGTTCTTAAACTGTCAAGCTAAAATACTATAATGTTAGTTGATTTTAATTAATTTAACTTTAATTAAATTTTCAAAAAAAGTTGCTATGAGGTGTATTCTCATTCTCCAGTTTTGTTTGGGTTAAATCTGATAGCTATAAAATTTGAGAACTCTAGAGCAAATGATTTACCTCCATTTAAAAATATGCACAAACATTTTATACGTTTCAATTAAATTTCATGAGTTATGTATTATTTGAGCCTTTTATTTTGAAAGTGGAGCAAGTCCATTTAGCTATAATGAAACTCTTACGTTTTTTAATAAGCACTGTAAACACTATTGGATTATAAACTTACATTATCTGGTACCACAAAATACAATATATATATATATATATGTTAATAATTACCAATATTATTAAATTCATTGAAATGCAAACCTTTAAATATCTCGCAATGACAAAAAATGGACTTGCCCCATTTTCAAAATAAACGGCTCATTTATCTTGGGACTTCAGATTTTATGAAAAAGTTTTAAATCATGTTTAGTCATGATATTATTTTAATTTGTCAAATGGCGTTCATCTAAAGCTGTATCTTTCTATTCTTTCTGTCTTATATGCAAGCTATTTAATACATTTTGACTGAAATATTTTAGCCTTAAAGCTCTATTTTGTGAAATTAAAGATAAATATATTAAGTAAAATTATACTTTATTTGCATTTTTAACAAAATTAAATCTCAGGAGTGTTATTTGTTTAAAACGTATTTTATTTTTTTTCAAATGAGCCCAATGAAATTCTTTTTCATCATTAATTAAACTTCTAACTTTTTAAATTGAATTCTATCAACTTTTACTAAAATATTATAATATATTTTTCTATTTCTTAGAAGATTAATTTAACCTTTTGACACCTTTTCTCGATAGATAAATCAATTCTTAAGTCTGTACTTGTTTGAAATTTTTTCGATAACAGGAAAAATATAGTAAATTCTGAATCGGCATTTTCTTCAATTACAGCATGCATTAGCTACTATATTTTAATAAATTAACCAATATTACAATATCCTGCATACATAACTCTACTATAAAAATCAGAAATGTGCAGTATGATGAATTCATATTTCTTGCATACAACAGTCAGTGTTGCTCATTAGCAAACCATTGCAAAACTGTATTTGTTTTTGTTATGAAGTATATGGAACTGTATATTTTCTTCGGTCGAAGAAATTCTGTTTATCATTTCAGAAAAATAATATTAATACATTTTTTCACTTCATTCTTGATATTTTTAACATTAAATTTGATTTTACAACGATAGATCTCGATAATATTTTGATCATTTTACATTATTTTAGATTATTTACTTTCTATATCTGGTAAATTATTTTATAATATGAATATAGAAATATAATACAAAAGGGGGATATTAGAGATAATATGGTACAATTTAGAGATAATATGATAAATATTATTAAAATATAAACATCCCTAACCATGTTTACTTTCAATAAATGCGCATGTTTGTTTATTCTTGTAATTAACAGTAATTAGGTCATTACAAGAGATAGATATGTAAACTAAGTGAATCCGTAGATTAAACTAATCAAGCACTGGAAAATCACATTAATAATTCTAGTATAATTAGTTTCAAATAAAAGATATTGATAAGTACTATGTGTGTATAATGTTGCATGTTATCGATAGATTGAGTATTTAAAAATATTTTTAAAGGGCAATAACAAAATTTAATATGTTGTTTACATTGGTTAATAAAAAAAATAGAAATTTCATATGAAACTATTGGTTTCAATAGAATCACCCTGAACTTATGTAGACAATGGAACACCTGTTAATTGTGCTTTTGTATTTAAAGGCATATTCCCCAAGTCTTTAATACCGTCTTCCGAATCTCACAATCCCTGTCCTTTTAAAGATACTTTATCAAATAAATATAATCTTATCAATGTTGTTTTAATAGTATCCGATAACTAGAAATATATTATCATCTTACAACAAACATAAAATGTTCTTTTGTTTATGGAAGTTACTGATAATTAAAACTGCAAAATGAAATGAACTCTAAAATAAAAATTGTAAGTTATAGCTGTTTTAAATAAATATTGAAAGAAAATTCAAATTTTAATTTATTTAAAATAAATTATTTCGAAATCGTAAATCTGCATTGTAATAAAATAAATATGACTCAGTTATGTTTATTAGGGTTGATTCAATATTGTAGAGTCCAAATCCATAAAATAGTTATTTCTTTCAAATCGAATTGTAGACAAAACAATACTTCGATTTTTTTTCTGTATTTTAATAATTTTTTCCCGTATAGCTTCGATCTGGGCGGGGTTAGTATTTTGTGTGTATCTTGGTCAATTAGAATGAAAATTCTAATCACTTAAAGCCATCAGATAAGATATTTCCTTTTCAAAAAATAAATTAAAAATCACTGAATAAAAAATGAGTAGCAAAGGAAACTTATTATTTGTTACTTGTCCCTCCGTTTTAAATAAATTTAAATCAAATGCTTGATATTTAAAATTGGAGAAAAAATGAAAAAAATTATCAACCAAGATAAATTTGCCGTTGATACCAACTTCCAAATTTGCAATTTCATAATGAAAGTCGTATAATCAGACACATTTAACTTTTCTTTCTTTACTAGATCTATTATTCTATAAATACTTTCTAATTCCTATTTCTAGATAATGAACATGAAACTCGTAATTGGCTTCCTTTTGTTTAAAATAAACAATACTGTCTTAGATAATATTATTCTTCAAATAAGCGATAAAATAGTAAAACTCTTTTTCTTAAGGTTCAATATCTAGATATTTTTCCTTTTTTATACACAAGATTAAAAGTAGGTATTTCTTTCTACATATTGAAGAAAATGATCATTTCACCAAGGTTGAAGTCAGTTAAGTAAAATGTATTTAAACAGTGGGTAAATGTATTAAACAGGGAATGATGTTGATTTCTAGTTATGATTGACAAGCAACGGACTAAAAATGAGTGATTGTTGACAGAGAAGACTCAAAGAAAGATTCAAATTCTGTGTGCACCATAGATTTGACGACTTAGATAAGATAAACTGAAATGCCACAACACATACTGCAACAAAACATTTCGTTGACATTCTGGCACTTGGAAGAAGCTTCATTTCATGGATTAGGCATAATGCCAAGAAACTCAGTGAACATAATGAACATAGTCTTTGTATTCAAGAAACCTTGCAAACGAATTGTTTTATCATTAGCATAAATTTGCTGAAGCGTATTTAGTGCTTTTGTAATCGATATTCGTAGTTAATTTAATAGCTTAATGATTTTTGTCTGGCTAGAAAATCATTGTCTGTGTAAGTCAGTGAGTTAAAAGCCACATTTTGCTTATCGATGCTTCATCTTTTAGCTCTTATTGTAGTAACAGATTTCCCTAATCCTTTGATAGCGAAAACACTCTTGCAGCAACTCTAGATGTTAAAACTGAAAACTACTTCATAAGTCTTATCCATATTGCACTATCATTACAAATCCATTCCATATTTTCATTAATTAGTCTTCACAGAGCTATTTCCGGATCTCTTTTATACACTTACATTAGTCAAGCTAGTTCCATCGGAAGGGGGGGGGGCATTTCAAACATGGAATGAGAAGCTTCCGATATGTTGGCAGGTTTTCTGTACCCTGGTAGGTACAGAAAGGATGTGGGGGTAAGTTACTCCCTATCTGTGATGGTATATACCTCCTACAGGAGCGATTGTACCGTAGCTTATGATGACACAATCTTAGTTCTCTCCTATGGTGTCGTGCATCCGATCATTCAGATTTATCCTTGTGCCTTCGGCGGATCGGAGTTATTACTACATTAATGAAACCAAAGGTATTAAAACTGGTTGAAACTGTATTTGTGAAATTATCATCGTCATATGCAGCAATTAATGATCAGATCTATATGTTTAACGGGCCGGAATATCCTGGTTGGTAGGGAGCTGGATTTATGTCCCTTGCGTTGCGAGTTCGAACCCCACTGGGAGAAGACTATTCGTGTGTGTGGTGGCTGGCACACGTATAAATGTGTTGTGGTCCCAAAGTCATCCAAGTAGACAGTAATACTACTGGGGGTACTGGAACAGAGGTGACCGTCCTCTGATTCGGGTCAAAATTGCGATCTGTGGATGAGTGAATGAAATGCATGAATTAAGTCCGCCCAGTAAAAAATGCTGGGACGTGTGTTTAGCTAAGTCGTACTCTTGGACCTAGATGGCACCACTGCAAAAACAAGAGATACACCTTTGGCATAAAATCACTGTCTTCTAAAGGCAGTGGGCTTGTCTATGATAAGTGCCATTAAAAACAACACATATTTAACATTTTTTATTATAAATATTTTGCATGTCTGTATTTTGTAATTAATTTCCAACTTGTAGTAACTATAATTTAGAAAGATTTTTTTTCATTTTCTACTCGAATATCTTCATTACATTTGAAACGGGATATTTATGATATCTGCAATTTCGCGTTAACAATTTTTACAGAAATTTGACACACATGGTACATTTTAATTTCCACTCTTTTCAGTAAGAATTCTAATTTATCTTTTAAATATCGAGAGAATTTATTTATCCCGAATGAGGAAACAGCAATCATTTTTTCTCAGAAAAGGAATAAAATCAATTCTCCAGTTGATTCTGAGGATTCTCAAACCATCTCATCTCTCGTTGCATTATATCGACGATTCCAGTCCCTTTTTTATTTCACTGTTTTAATCTTTGCATTTAGAGAAATGACAATTAATCACTATATTTATAAAAGTTGCTTTGATTGAATAAAACTTAAAATGGATTCTCTGATAGAACATGCTCATTATATAATTGGGACATTGAAAGTTCTGTCTTAATAATCTGCAGCGGTTTTAAAGTAGCAATGAAACACATCATTTTATTATTTTATGAATCAAGAAATTAAAAGTGTAACACTTCCTGTCGTTCCGAACGTGAATAAATATAATGATAAAATTTTCTCCAGCAGATTAGTAGCACATGACTAATACAATAATATGGTAGTAGCAAAAAAAACAAACGATAATTCTTTCTATACAAGATAAATATCAAATTTTCATTGTGATAGAAGCATCCATTGTCAGATAAAGGAAAAAATAAACTCAAATCATGACTTTCAAAAAAATTTATACATTAACAAGAGCGTAAACTGTTTTAAAAATTACTATAACAATATTTTCAAAAGATATGACGTGCAAAATAAAGGCACTTAGTCATTGAAATCATTATTTCATACAAAATTTTATGTCCTTCAATCTGCAAAATGCATTAACAGAAATTCTACTTTGAATGACAATATTCTACCTCTTAATAAAGGGAATGGGGGAAAATAACTCCTTTAAAGATTTATTTTATGCATTTTTATGTTTTCACAGCTTATGTTTTCATGAAGGAAATTATATAACTACAATCTCTAAGTAGGAAAATTTGCATGCATATGAGCTAACTTTCCCGCATAATTTTTTTCCGCAACAAAATTCCACACGATGAAAGTTCTGTCCTGTAGCTTTACATTTAATAATGTAAACTTTTGCCCATCCAACGAGGAGAAAAAAAAACAATACATTTCTCTAAAGTACAATAAATATTTGCGAATTTAACATTTGCTTTTGGATTAAAAATAATTGATTAATTCAGAATTCTGAATCAGGAAAAGACGGATTCCAATTATCTATTCTATTCATCTTACATGTTGCGAAAACATAATATTTAAGTTTCTATAGTTTGCCCATAGCAAAATGAAAAGTAAATTTAAAAACTAAATGTAATTCCCTGGAGAAATATTGTAGAAGTATTTACAGGAAATGACCTTTAAATATCATCTTTAAATTAGATTTGTATCTAAAGATTAAAGTAAATAAAGAAAGATTTTTTAAATCTAATTTTGCATAGGAAATAATTTTGCACAGAAGAACAGAAAATTTTGTATAAGAAGAAAAATTGCAATTGCTTCAAGTATGAGCAAAGCATTGCCATCCTAAGAAAAATATAAAATTTTCATGACTTTTTATACAGCTACACAGCTTTTCTGTTTCTGTTCCCTTCATTTCATAGTATACAGTCTTTCTATGTTACGATGCATGCTATATATTCGCTATATATTTGATAAAGCATCTCCCCTGATATAAATGGATTTTGAGAATATAATGG